>JAJMJR010000037.1:0-104417 GCA_030569075.1 Suzukiozyma sphagnicola
GCCTCAAGCGTGTAAAGATCCGTGCCTCAAGCGTGTAAAGATCCGTGCCTCAAGCGTGTAAAATGCAGTATTATTGAAATTTCATTCAGCATACATATCTATTAGCACAAGCTGATCAACCTTTTTACATTTGTATCTAAAAATCAAAAAGTTAATACAAGTAGAAATGAGAAACAAATTCTAATTTAATTTGCTAAACAATAATACTTTCCTTCAGGGACAACAAAAATAACTAATACTTGCGTAAAGTTGGTATCTAGCATCCATACTATTAGTTCATGATTTTTTAGATATAAACTATTTGCCTGACTATTTAAGCAAAACTTAAAATTGATAATGTATAATTTACTACGATACTAATCAACCTCAATTAACTAGCATTAACTAGTAATCAATATGATACATTCCCATACTGTAAGTCAAATTTATTATGGGACATGACATAATAATTTGACTAAGCTAGTGAAATTAGTCCTTTCACAGATTGAACGCAAAAGAAATGAGAGCACTTCCATAGATGGACATTTCTTTTATTTTGATTTTCTGCTAACTTATTAGCTTATTCGCACATTACTTAACAACTTATTAAATTTTGTATTAATAACTACAGTCAACATATTTAATTTTTAAATTGTTTTTTTTGTAATAAATTGAAATATTTATTATTTTTAAAAATTTATTAGAAATAGTTTTAGTAGTATATAAATTACGTTAATCTTTATGGAACCTTACATTTAAGTATTGGCTTAATAATTATTTTGAAAATTTTATTGAACCTTATATAGTTTCCTTGACTAGCTTTATTTTACAATATTATTTGTCTATTAGAATAAATTAATTGGTTAGGGTAATATTTTACTTCAATAAACTACGCAGTTGAATGTATTTATTAGGTGTTTTTATTTAGTCCTTTTTTCCAGTTAATATTTTGAAGTTTGGGGATTTTAATTCACACATTAGTTTGGTCTTCAGTGTTTGTGGCTTATCGTTAGGGATGCAGATAATATATCAAGTGAGTTGTATACATAATTGTAATAGATCTAGACTAGGTATTTGCAATTATCTAGTAATACTAACACGAAGTCCTACTATAATGATATATCTTTCAAATTAAGTTATACTAACGTATAGCGTACTTAATAATACTATATAGTTTAACAAACACTTTAATATTAACTTCCATAAAGTTACGTCAAAATCCCTATTCTTAACTTGGTATCGCGCGGGACTTTTAAGAGGTATTAATATTCGATCGTATATAGCCCAACTAGTTAGTACTTGCTATTTTGATAGCTCAACTTTATAGTCTTCACTAAAACTTCGTAGTGCTTCACTCGTCAATGCATTCCATGCATTGCTTCAAGTCATTCATCCCTTGAGATATTCACCTGACGTTCCTTTTAGTGGCAAAGCACTACGAACAGTTATCCAAAGGCACATATTATTATATAAATAATTATAGGGCTCTTTGGCCGAGTGGTTAAGGCGGCAGACTCAAGTTCTGCTGACGTAAAGTCGCACGCGTTCGAACCGCGTAGGAGTCATTTTTTTGGGCAAAATATTATATTTTCGACTGTATATTAGTATAGCTATGAAGTTCTTTGAAAGCTACAAGTTTCAGCATTTTAGCTATTTGTTAACAATTTTTCAGTTTAGGTATTACCCACTATAAAGATTATTCTTTTGCAAGCTTTCATGTTAAATGTTTTCTTTGAAGTTGATCATAATAATAGCAATTTAAGAGCAGGGAAACCATTCCAACAATTACAGGTAATCTCTTGTAAAATACTTCAGTTTGAACTTCAAAATGCGTATATGAGACTGAGGCCAGAAAAAATCAATTAGGTGTGAATTCAGTTGAACTTTTCATGAAGCGAAAGATATTTATTACTTCATTTTTCTTCGCATCATATTCGAAGAATATTACTTCATCATGTTTTGGTTTGGCCAAGAGATGTTTGCTCAAATTTTTATACTACTTTTAATTAAAATTTTGCACTAATCACAGGCTACACAATATTCCAATTCAAATATTCTTTAAAATCGAAAAAATACAAATAAAAGCAAAATACATAATTACTTGCAGAGAAACCACTCTACTTTAATTAAACTCGCCAAGTCTCGGACCAAAATATCCACCGGAATGTTCTAGTGGATCTAATTTACCCATTCCGCCATCACCTTCAATTCCATAGCCAACAACGTCATTTCCCCACCAATTTATATCCTTGGGATTATACATTACCGAGAAGAATATAATGACTGAGGCAAAAGCAATACCAGCTTGGATTCCTGAATAGAAAATATAATTATATTTTGACCACCAGGATATATACCTATCCTTGAGATATTTCATGAAATAAAAAGCGCAATAAACCCCGCCGGTATAATATGATAGATTATATGGAGCCCAAATTGCCATTCCTTGAAGAATAACGATAGGTTGGAAGAATTTTGTGGCTCTCTTTGGAGCATACCACTTGAGCAAAACGCATGGAATTGCTATCAAAAATCCCATTAAGAAAGACCACTTAAGTATCGGATACAGTTGCTCAATAACTCTATATGGACCGATTACACCCCAACTAATGGCAGTGTTATATGTTGACTTAGCAGAAGGACAAGTGAATTTATTCTTCTGTTCCGCAGTACAAATATTTGGGAATCCCGCCTGCCAATTAACCACAGCAATTGTAATTATTATGTTTATGAATGTAGTAAACAACTGACCACGGAACATTGCTCGAGGTGGTATTTTCGAATAATGGGCAATCTTTTGATTAGTGATATAGTTTTGTGCTTGTTCGTCAATTGAATATCCAAAAAGAGAACCGATTAGCACTGAAATACCGTTTCCACGAACCGAGTACCCAATTATTAATTCAACAACAGTGGTCAATGAGACGTATGCTCCTGTAGTTGAATATACTTGCAAAAATGGAATCATGAATATTACGTTGAAAGCAAGCGAAAAGAAAATTGTCCACACTGGGGTACCAGTAGGATATATTTCAACGCATATAATTGCCAAAACAACGGAAATCACTAATATTACCAAAAACCACCATTCTGGTGCTTCGGGGTAGGAAGAATTCATTCTGCAAAACGGATCATTGAAATTCTTAAAAGAAGAACCCTTTCGTGATAGCAACACCTTTTGAACAATCCCCATCCCTCTCCATAATTGCTTGTAATAAACGCCAATCACATATACGACTGTCATTGGTACTGCAGCAAATTGAGCACCGTAATTCATAAGTAAACCGGCAGAATAGAAAGGAGGACTGTAATTTGTGTAAGATTCCTTATCAAAACGATTGTTGGCGTCAACTGCTCTAGAAACGTTATAAACTGAACCTGTATTATCAAACAAACTTTGTGAATTGATTGGTAAATATGCTGTCCACTTATAATTTGAGTACCACATTCCAAGTACAGCAAAGAATGAAATACAAACACCTACATATGTAAGTATAGTGGAATAGAACGGAGCTGCCAAAGGACTGCTAAAAAATAAAATATTAAAATCAAAAGACGGAATAGGATTGAGACCTAAGCCACCATTGAATCCAGTTACGACATCAAGATTCAAATTGTTTGGGCTTATCCAAGAGAGCCAGCTAAAGGAACTTAAAGCTTGGAAAAGATAATCTGGAAGCCAGTAATAGACAAACGAGAACATAAATGTAATGAAGAAGAAACCATATCTTGATATCTTCCAACCATTAATATTCTCTTTCTTATATGTAGCCATCAAAGCATCGTTTACTGCGACTGTTGGTAGCATTGTTGGCCACATTGCTCTAACTGGATAAACATACAAAGATCTCATCAACCCAGCAATACCGAATCCCATATATGACGAAGACAAACCTAACAAAATTTGATAACCCCAGTTATCCCAACTTGTGTACAATAAGGTTGGTACCTTTTGCACTAAAATAATTTTATAAATACCATTTTGTAATCCTGCAACAAAGTATATCAAACTTGCAAACATCTGTTCCTTGTATGACCATGGCCCGGGATTGAGATCAATCAGGTAGCCAAAACCAAGGGGAACTTTCCATCTGGGGAGGGCCATTGCACAAAATAAGCCGCACGGATATATAAAAACTTGCCCAATATTCGAACTGAATGAAATTGGTGGTTGTCTAGCAGCAAAATAAGTATTAATGAAAGTTCCAATACACTGCCAAATGACAGAGACAAGATATGCTCTAAAAGTTTCGCATCTCTCGGTTGGATCATCGTAAGGAAAGGTAACAGCACGAACCTCTGGATATGGTGACCAGAATGCCACCAACCCAGCTTCCACCCTAGCTCGAAACTTCCAATCAAAATTGACTTCATACTTACTAGGACCAAGTTTATGATCTAGATTATTTCTCTTCTCATCAAAAATCACTTTTTCTCCGATTTCCCCATCCATTGTTTGAGGTTCTGAGTCTCCAGATTCATTAGTACCGGACAACGATTGCCTAGTTCTTGAAGATTCCTCATACAATTTAATATATTTTTCAAAATCATCTTCTAAGGCACTAGGAAAGTTAATATCACCTTCATGTTCAACTAATGTTTCTTTCATGGTCTCATATGCATCCTCAAGCGAATAATTTTCAAGTTGAACTAGCATAAAAGTTACCGTGAAAGGAATATCTGCATCGCTCTCAAGTCCTTCGTACCCCAATTTATCTAAGATGAACCTCTTTTCAGCCTCCGAAAACTGGCGACCGATTTCATCTAAGGAAATAGGATTGGATACTACAGCTTCTATGTTTACCCCTTGTTTATTTTCATAAATACTTTGTCTTGCTTGAATCGATACAGTATTAATGAGCTCCTCATTTTGTACTTGATTGGTATTAATGCCATTATCATTTAAGATTTCATCAAAATCAGTCATATTATCGAAATTCTACTTCTGATTTCTTATAATTCAATCTACTATTTATACCAATTCAACGAAATTCAAAGATTATTTCACTCAATTTATAGTTGCATCAATTGAAATGAGGATTATATCTGCTATTGAAATCAATAGACGACTATAGTTCATTCAGATATGCCGTGATTTTTACGGCTCACATAAATTAATATTATTTAACAATAATATGCAACATGCGATTTTCTCTACAGTTAATAGCCATCTAAGTAGATTCGCATGTAAACTTAGGCAATCATTTTTTCTTCGTTGACTATTTTACAAGATTGCACAAGAATATGAGGTTTGTACTTCGAGTTGTATAAATTTCAAGAGTCTTCCAAAGAAAATGCCGAGAAATTCTCGAATTGTGGATCATTATTGAAGGATAATACAGAACAATAAGCTCAGACTGACTGCTTAACTAAGAGTATTGCAATAATGTTTTCATTGAGAAAATATACTGCATACACAAAATCATTCAAGAAAGTTTATATTCTTGCATACTTTGTTAGAAGATAAGCTATTGTAAGCCAGAATTTTGTCTGTGATTGTACGGCTCGAAATCTTAGAAATGAACGAGATAACGAATTCAATTTGAACCCTTACAATTTAAGTACTAATTCAATCGAGTCAATTGAATTGAGGTTTATCTTATCTTTTGCTACTTCGGAAATACTACAAAAGGAAATCGACACAAAGCTAATGATTATTTGATAGCTAAGATTCGAACAACAATAAGTGATAGACAAATACGGTTATTAAGCAAAATTTATGTTGGAACTATTTCAAAATAGTCTCCAGAAGGCATCAACTACTTCATTTGAATTAATGTTTTCATGGAAAAAACGTTATATTGAATTTATATATTTGCCGTATGAGAGCTTTGAAACTGTGGTGATATCGTGGAGGGAAAACTAAATGTCAAATATCGGAAGCGAGCTTAGTATTCCGAAATTTGCAGTCTTGCGAATCTTAAAAACTAATTTCTCCCCAATATGTGTGGATCTCTTCACGCCATACTTTTCCCATAATTATCAATAAAACCAATTAATCAATATATTTTCTGTGTATTTGCCAATAACTAATGTATGATGACATATTTTCCTATCTGCAATGTTCTTCTATGTCAAAAAGATATATTTTTCATGTAAGCTCTCTTGCAGTTCAGAAAATTATGCGGAAAAAGCAAATTAGGTTATCCTTCGAAATTTTCTATTGTGAATATTTGATAATCATTATCTTATATCCTGCAACATTTATCAAATAATGGGAGGGGGAAGGCTATGTTGCTTCTAAAATATATCCACATCCGTAAGCTCCGATGTACTGGTTGCCCATTTTTGCAAAAGTTATAGGATCCAAAGTATATCGAATACTGCTAAAGCATTATTCGATATACTGTAATTGAATTGCTATTTAGGGCTACTTTATTCCTAAGATATCTAGACAATACCAAATTAAATCTTTGATTTCAAAAATGTGTTTCTATCTAGGACACATATTGATTGTGAGCCTGGGCACAGCTACTGCACCTCAGAAAAGATCATATATCTAACAGCGGCCTGCTGGTGGTAGCAAATCTAGAAATTTGAAATTTGGATATTTTAAAATACTTTGAGAAATAATAACAATTTAGGATTTTACTAGTTCTCATCTTGAAAGACTAGTTTACTCTCTAATATCCTAAGATGAACATCTGGTTTGGATCACTGCCATTTCTTGAATTAAATTTATACGGGAACTTTAATGGGAAGATGCATAATAGTAAAACCAAAGTTTTAATAGTTCGAAGAACACCGGGAACTCAGCTAGCGTCGAACAAAATCACAAAATGTTGAATGACTTAATTTTCACTAAACCTAACTTTGCTGACTTTGTTAATCCACATTTTAGTTATCAGAACGAAGTAAGTATGAACATAATTAGTAGCTAACATCAGAGTTTGTAATAGCCTAAGATAAATATGGTAGTAAAAGCATACAATGCTTGTTAAAAATAATTAAACTAATTATATCTCAGATTATCACTTTCAGAAAATCTCCACACAAGACTTTTATTCTCCATTATTGGTGATCAAAAGAAGGATCTCCATCAACTGATACTATTTATTGGAAGTTCTTCAAATTTAGGAAACTCTAATAATCTTAAATATAGATTTCACTAACAGAATTTCCAATATATACTATCACAAATCTAAATACCCCATGTTTAAGAGCCTTCAATCTATCTCAACGTATACTTACAATTCTTCTTGGTTTGAGAATTTCCCTAGAAGTTGGTACTATGTATTATATTAGTATTAGTACCTGATTGATTAACCATGGTATCCTAACTTCGAATTGCAAACAACAATTCTTCAAGATTGATAAATAAGTCTTTCTAGTAGTGGTAGTCCATCTTTGTGCATATAATTGATAAAATAAATTAAAAGTTCTAGCCATTTCAATCATTATTGTGAAAAAAATAGAGTTAGGATTGGGGTATTAATTGAAAGGAGTGCAGATCACATCAATTGTATACAAAGTCAATTACAACTTCCAAGTTTTCCAAAAGCTTTTGCATTTACCAATTGGTATTAGAAGCGAGATAACTGTTTAAACTATGTTATTGATTAAGAAAATAAATATTGATCAAAAATAAAAAACACATATAATTGCTGGGAATACAAATCTGTTGGATATTTTCATATACACAAGAATGATAGAAAGATGACCACTTAATAAGAAATGGAGAAGCTTGGATTGTTTACAAGATTTTGTAAATGCTTTCTGCATCTCGCTTTACTCCGGCAGATCACAATCCTTTGCCTATTCTTCATAGAGCAACTTGACCGCCTATAGCAAAATAACAAATTTACATGTACGTCGGTTGGCGCATGCTAAAATATTGAAATCGGACATCACACAATGGAATTCAAAGACGGCAACATGGATGTGGTTGTTTGTAATCTGGAAATAAAACTTTAGAATATGAGCAGCGATCGCTTGATTTATCAATAGTCAATTTCCAAACTTTGTTTTATATTTATTAAGTGCAATTCGCTGAAAAGAATTTCAGATTACTTCCTGTCTACGTCGAATCTAAGTAGTATATCTCAAACTAATATTCGATGGAAATTTGCCAGCGGCAAATTAATTTGATTAGTGTATACAATATTTCAGATTTCCCAGGAAAAATAACCTCGGCGACGGAGTTTCCTGTATAAAAATTGCTATTTAACCGAGGAAGAGCCAACATTTAAATTAAAGTTTAAAATGTATACTCCGTACGCATTTTTTTCATAAGACAGTATAATTTCACGAGCTTGGAATTTGATATCAAGTTAGATACGGATATAAGTTCCGTTTAGCCATTGTTTTTATATATTTTTTATTAAAGCAGCAATGAAATCACACTTAAATGGTCCACTAGTACGCACAAGAAGTTTCTAGATCGGAAATAAGGTGGAAATAATGTACCAACCTGAAACTTCAACAGTTGCAAATTAATCCAAAGCATGGGATAAAGTGGTTGGAGTTCGACTAGATGATAGAGAACGATAGGAAGTTTGTACATTTAGCGCTAAATGGCATTCATCGAAAGCAATACTGTATTCAGATATATTTGCCGTTTATCGCACATTAGGAGAAGTGGTAGTAATAATCTGAAAATGGACTATACTTACTCATGCCAAATGTAGTAGTTGTTTTTACTTGTTACTGTGAAACCTCTCTAGAAAAAATAATTCTAATATTGAAAAACTCCGAGATCTGTAGAATAAAAGGATCATGTTTTGCTGTAGAAGTCAATTGTTAATTTAGTAGCGGCGATCATGGTTTGGAATTATACTGATCCGTATGGGGCTTCAGAGGGTATTTTAAAATTTGTAACTTATATTAATGATGATCCTACAACTCTCTCTGGTTTGATGAAATTGATTCATTTGGTCTATGGTGCTGTGGGAAAACCGCCACATACTTTGATATCAGTAGTTGTAGGCAGACAAATTGCGTTGCTAGGTGGTTATCCGGAACCAGAGGAATATTATCCATCAATAGCTTGTGCAATCATCTACATTTTTATTGCTCTAGGACATGTGGTTCTCTTTCTGATTAATATCTCGCGGGGACATTATTTTTATATAACATTAGCATTCTTACTGGTATGTATTAGTCGGATACTTGGATTTTTCTTAAGAGCTGCCTGGTCTCAACATTTGACTCGTCCGGGAATGGGTGTGACATCCGAATTTTTCCTGATATTTGCAACAATAATTGATGTTTCATTCAACTTGATGTTAGCACAGAGATTGTTCACTTGGAGACACCCAGTAGGGGGATCTAGAAGATTATTTAACTACACGATGTCTCTACTTTACATCAGTGTCTTCTTTTTAATTGCTGCTACCATAGTATGTCATTGGGTGCCTTACGAACATTATGTTTCAATTACAACCTTGACAAAATATTGGTATTTTGTTATTATAACTTCTTATATGGTTATTTTATATGTTTTTGCTACAGTAGTGTTAATTGCTTTATCATATTGGCCCCCAACTAGAAAAGATGAAAATTTGTACACGTATCAGCCATGGTGGATAAAGAGCTTTTCAACCTTTTATTTTCCTGAGAAAAATGCAGCACAAGTAGCCGAGAAGTCATTTATGCAAAGAAATAGTAACCATCGTCATGCAATAAGGGTAATTGCCGCTACTCATCATCATTACAATATGGTAGAAGGCTTAACCAACGAAAGGGGAGATCTTGGTCATAATACATCTATTTTAATTCTTGTCGTGTCTACTTTATTACAGTTAGTAGGTGGAATTGGCAGGTGTATCCTTTGTACACAGAATAAGCCTGTCAAAGATGCTGCATTTCCTGGACTGGCTATATTTTATTATGCCACTTTTGGCGGAATTGAAGCATTTGTACAGTTATTATATATAATCGGTAGAGTCGATTTGCGTTTCTATAGACCAGATGTATTACCACAGTTGGTAAGAGAAATCATAACTGCGCAGCATAGCAAACCTGCAACTCCCACTTTGAATAATACACCCAATGAATCTGAATTTGAATACGAATCTGAATCTGACACCGAAGAAAACTCCTCCTACCAGAAACTGAATTATTCTGGTCCGTATAATATAAACTTCAATGAACCAGTTCAGAGGAATTTGGATAACGCAAAATCTGAATCAGAGTTCGTCTTCTGAAAACCTTTTTATAAAATTAAGATGAAGAGTATCAAGAGATATTTTTTTTTACTGCATAACTGCTAAAATAAGCCTAATAAGGGAATTTGTATTAGCCAGTTTGAAAATGCATTTTTCCAATTTGGTAACAGTTAATGCTAATATTCTATATATGTGAAATCAGACCTATTTTCATGGAATCTAAACGAAAACTTAATGTAGAAAGTATAAAGCGCATGAAGATATTTTCTAATGAAATGATGTATCAATCATTGCGGTACTAACTGCCTACTATTAGCTGATGACTGTATTTGGTTATACGAAATACAGTTTCCAATTACTTGAAAATACGTATTCAGATTTTGGTGGCGGTCAATCAATTGCAAAAGGTTGAAAAAAAGATTTAATAAATATACCTAAATTCATCTAGATATTACTGATGTCACAAGATATTTTAACTTTGCAAAAACTGGCTGATTAGATAACTTGGAATGAACTACGAAAATATCAGGAAAACTATAAACGGCGCATGCCATTTACACGGCTATATTTAGCATTATTTATTGGGCTAAATTAATACCAGGCTCAAGTAATTATTTAATACTTGACTTTGTGATCTTATAATGTCACCAAATTGCCGTAGGTGCTTGAACGCGATTAAATTATCCAGTAAGTAGCTTCAGCAACAAAGCACATATGAAGTAGTAACATCTAATCGTATTCTAGACTTTAAATTTGGTAGAAAACGTAATTTCTCACTGTATTGATGGATCGTCTAAGTAGAAAATTAAATTTTTAGCTCAATTGTATGGAGTGTAAAATGGAGCTCATAAAAAAACAAGTGGCCCAAGTTAGTTGATTCTAATTCCTCAACACACCGAAAGCTTCCAGCCAAAATCGTCACATATATCTATCCAGTCCACACAAATTTTTCCATTAGGATTTCTTCTCCAAGATTCTTTAATAACATCCCATATTCTCTTGACATTCCCAACTTCGTACCTTAAATAAACAATTTTCATAATTTTATCTAGCTTCATTCTATCAAATTTAAAGCAACTACAAATTCCACAAATAAGTAAAGGCATATTCAACGAGCTGACTAAATCTGATTCCGAAAGTTCTTCTAGTAATTCGAAACAGTTTAATAAAAGATATTGAATCT
This sequence comes from Suzukiozyma sphagnicola, assembly GCA_030569075.1. NCBI lineage: Eukaryota > Fungi > Ascomycota > Pichiomycetes > Serinales > Debaryomycetaceae > Suzukiozyma > Suzukiozyma sphagnicola. The sequence continues at coordinate 11,269 of JAJMJR010000037.1, forward strand.
CACTTGAAATAGGTTGTGTTTGCTTTATGTATAGAAGTAAGTAGATTTTGCATGTTAACTTGTGTAATTCAAACAATTTCAAATGATAGTAAATAGCATCTGGAGTTAACAAATTTAGTTGAGAATCTATTGGTTTGCAAAAGTTAATTTTATTCAAGAATTCATGATACTTTTCGTCTACTTTTTTGAAAATATTAACTCTTTGCAAGTTAACATCAATCATATTATCTAATTTATCAAATATCACTTTCCATTCTTGACGTAGCTCCACATTAACGTTCATAATTTCACCTAGTAATAGAAATATTGGTTGTATGCAACCTTGGTAAGGGTCAATACCATAATTATCTAATTCCAATAGTTTATTGATTTTAAAAATATCATTATAGCTGTTCATGGAACAAATAGTACCATTTGACAACGTGGAAGAACTCATTATATCATGAATTTGAAAATTAGCAATCAAAAACTTGGAGTCATTAGAATAATCAAAATCTTTTAGAAATTTTAAAACACCCCCATACTTTTGTAGTAATTCCCCTGATTTATTGAAATAAATATACCAATTCTTCACATCACCAGAACAAATTTGAATTCCTAATGCAATCAAATAATAAGCGAGGGTAATTAAATAATCATATTTTTGTTGAGGGCGTCGTACCAAAGACTCTGCCTTTTTAAGATATTGATTTACAATTGTTATATCACCATCCTTATGAAATAATGCCCCCCATGCCGCGAGACAATTCAGTAAACACTCATTAGTTACGGCTATGGTAAAGAAAGTCTTCAAGAAATAATTTGAAGAGTGGGGACTAATAGATAATAATTTGGCAACGTTTGTTTCAAAATATTCGAGATATTTAATCCCTATTTCATCAAGGTATAAGTTGAATGTAGAAGTAGGAGTAGAATATAACGGCAAATTCAAAATATCATTGAAATCCGTATTGAGAAACTCTTCCACAGAAGACATTGGATTGGTATTCTTATTAAAATTTATCTCTGGTAAATTAATTATTGTTTCATGAATGCTATCTCCAGATTTCACTAATTGAAATTGAGACGAATTGTGAACTAAAAGTTGGTCCAATTCCATCGTACTCCCCGGTGACTTGTGGCCAACCAATTGGAGCTCTGCAAAACTATCTTGCTCGCCTATTAGTTCAATTGGTTCCTCACTTGGCTCATCTCTTGGCTCGTCATTCAGCTCATCATTCGCGCTATCAGCAGCTGGAAACTTCAGTTGATGCTGTTGATGCAATTTCTTCCTAATCGAAACCAAATTGAAGTTCTTGTAGCCCCATTCACACGATAACCCACGCTTCTGACAATAAACACAAACCGGATGTGTCTCGTCACATTTCTTCTTTCTTTGTCTACATGTAGCGCAACCAGTCTTGGATCTGGTAGATGGAGATTTGTGGTTCAGATTTTTCACCACTCGGACCGTCTTCACTTTAGAAATCTGATCAAACGAAGTCAAATCAAATGTAGTAAACATTTAAGCTCATAATCCTTGCATCTATTCCTGTTAGCGGTAACTAGGCAATTTTGATGTCGCTACCAAAGTGTTTTTTATCGGTTATCTTAGTCAGAGAAAATGTCACACAATGTCGAGATAACTTGACAACTGATAGAGACAACAGCCGTGGCACGACCTCCGGTGTCGCACATAATGACACTAGTGGTCGCAAACTCCGACATGCGCCATATCAACCCGTTCAACTAAGTGATTCATTAATTAACCATTCGACAGTAACTGAGGTTTCAGTAAAATGGAGTTTTCGTTTGCTAGTGACGTCGAGGATGTGGAGTTGGACGGGTCGCTGAGAAAAAGGAGAAACACCCGCTCCAAATACACTCGGCCGTGCGATGCTTGCTCGTTTCGAAAGGTGAAATGTGATTTGAATACGCCATGCTCTCGCTGCGTTAATCATGATGTTCTCTGTACGTATAATCGGACTCGGAAGAAGTGTGGACCAAAGAAAATCCACGACAAGACTAGAAAATCCATCGCTGCCTTGAATGACGTAGCCATTTTGAACAAGTTCACTCCATTGATTCCCATAGATAAGTTGCTTCCATGTTTGCAAATCTATCAAACTTGGTACTACGGAGTTTGGCCAGTGGTGTCAGTGGCAGACCTTATCACTCGTCTAGTCACTCAGGACAATATCACCAATCCTGATTCCATATCTGCCTACTCTTTGGCTTGTGCCATTTCTGCTGCCATCTGTAGTCAAGTGATGTTTCTAAGCTCCAATAGTCATCTAGCCAAGTTACCAGAGCATGTCAAGGCGATTGAATTCGTCAATGAATCTATAAAGTCGAGGGAAACAATCAATTACCGGGTGAAAGCTACGCCGGAATCGTTATTAACCTCGTTCTTTCTATTTCTGTATTACGTTAATCTGAAAGGTGGTACTCAATGTGCCATAACCTACTTACGGGAATCGATTTCCATCGCCCAGATTATGGGTTTACATAATAATTATACCTATAAAGATAAAACCCCTGCTGAAACACATAGATTAAGAAAAATATATTACTTACTACTAGTAACAGAAAGATTCATGTGCATTGAAGATAATGTTCCGGTAATTTTGGACTCCAGCGTTCCCTTTCCATCTTTGAATGACGAGGAGTACTCTGGTTTACTAGCTGGGTTTACAGAATTAGTTAAAGTGTTTGCCATACCTGATAAAAAATTCTTTGAGAAGATTTGTCGGCTTAAATTTGAAGAAGATTTTGAGGGAACAAGTAAACAGTGGATTATTGATATTCAATTCCAATTGTCAAGAATTACCATTATAGAAACTTTACCAGAAACGCAAAAATTGAATATTATCTTAAGTAAATATTGGATGAAATCATTAACTTGGCATATATCACTAAAAAATCAAATATTGAACGACGCCATAGATTGTTTGACATCACAATTTCCCATAGAAATTGCTCGAGATTTCTTACAAGAAATCAAGCATTTATCGATATTTGCATTTGAATCTAATGGTCCAGGTGTCTGCATAAAACTACTCGAGTTAGCTACTGGAATAGTAGATTCATTGGCAATACGGAAGGAGATAGCAAATGAGGAAATTGGCTTTAACTATTTGAGTTCTATATTTGGTCTAATATCTAAAATGAAAAATGACATCTCCTTACCCATTGACTTGTATGAAAAAATTGAAAATATCATAAAATCTAGAACGTTTGAGAAGAAGAAAACCGGTTACATTTCAGAGCTAGACGATTCGCCAGTTGAGCGTTATGACAAGCCTTCTCCCTTCACACAAATGGCTATGGCATTCTCTCTAGCACCAAATATACCAATAACTGAATCGGTAATAGATTTATCGCCCTTTAAGTGTGAACCAGAATATATTCAATTATTCAACGGAGAAGATGAGGTTTATGAAACATTTCTGTCAGGATCATCTGAAAGACATCATGAATAAAAGGAAACGAAAAGTATATACGTTGTGTTATTAATTGAAACGATTAATTATAGAATAGATATTGACTATATTTCAAACATACCGAACCTAGCCTAGTAAGTCTCTGAACAAATATAAATTGGCGGACAATACAGCTGTCATGTTGTATATGGGGTATACAATATGGTTCTCTGTGAAATAACTGTATTTAGATTTCTCAGCTTATCACGTACTCAATTGTGATGTCTTGACTCTCAAGATAATTCTTGGTTAACCATAAAATGTAAATAAGGAAGTTCAATTTATCAAATTAATCATCTTCAATATCAGTTTCCAAATCACACATAGTTCTACAATTTGGGCAGTAAAACTGGGGATAACTTTTTATAATGATAGGACGAATGCATTTGTAGTGCCATGCATGGGAACAAGGACTCATAAATAATGCCTGACAAGGATCAATTTTCATTAAACAAATTGCACATTCGCTCAATTCGTCAGGAAGGACACTAGTGGTAATTTCAATCCCGGCATTGTCACTAATTTGTAAATTCTTGATTTTCTTGTGAATTTCCAAGTTAAATTGATTTACTTTACGTTGCCAACTCTTGTTAAATTCACATCTCATTTTAACACAACGATAAACTTCTTCAGTACCACCGCGATAATCCATACCCAATTGAATAATGTCACCATCAATGATTGGCATTAAGGTGGATTCTTGCGACGCGGGGGATAATCTAATATGATTTAAGAATGTTCCAGAAGAAGATTTACAATCTTTCAAATACCATTGCCCAGTTTCGTCACACTCAAACATTGCATGAGTTCTACTAACAACTTTTGACTTAAAGACAATGGGTGCAGAGCTACCTTGAGGGGCATGAGCTCCTGCTTTATTTTTCTCAGTATATCTACCAATGGAAATATTATTGCTTGGTTTGGTTTTTCTAATGATCGTACTAAAATAGAGTCCTGAAGATGAAGAAGAATGATCAATCATTGGAGTTAAACGCAAGGAAAAAAAACCATCCTTGTCTGCGCCATTAGTATCTTCAAGTATATCAGCTTCCACTATAGTAAGATTTGCATTTGGATCCAAATTTGAAATAATCGTGCGATCATTAATATCAGGAGAATTTCGTTCTGATGATAAACTATCAGCATTGACCCGGGATTGAGAACTAGAACTTGCGCGAGAACTAGTTTGCGATAACATATTTGTAGGGCTCGTTGAAGAACCAGGACTATTCCTCATATTATTCGATGCTATGGAGGTGGTATTATGATCAAAATTGGAATTAGGGAATGGTTCATCTTCAAGTGTGGGTGTTTTATTATTCATAGAAATCCTTCGGGTAGGAATATTATTATTAGAATTGGAATTGGAATTTGCGTTGGATGATGCCTGTACTATGATGGTATCTCTTCTAGATAAGTCAAATGGATCCGATGTCGATCCATCCTCCACAACTTCAACACTATCAATAGTGGATGATTTGCGAGTAACATTATCTTGCTTGCTCTCTTCCAGTTTTTTCTTGTCTTTAACTGGCATCGAAATCGACCCAGGGATACTATACTGAAGCATGCTTGAAATTCGTTCATCAGCTGGGGATGACGAAGATTGGTCATTCGCAGGGCCAACGACTTGCGGGTGACCGTTCGCAAGGGTCAGTTGGCCGTGCACATCCTCAGAAAACTTGGCGATGTTACCAATAGTAGGACTGTTGGATAACATTTCGTCGTGATGCGACCCTCTCAAACTATTGCCAATGTTTGACAAAAAATTTAAAGGGAAACTAGGGCGTCTAGGTTCGGGTTTAGAGACAAAAGTATTTATATGTTTTGTCAGCAGAGAAGAAGTTTCTGACATAAAAACCGTTCAGAATGACGATCACACCAATAAAATCAATAGATTCTATTAATAAATATGTGTTAAATTTTAATTAATTTTAATAATGTAATTTTCTTACCTTTGATTTTACTTCACGAAATGTCGCACACCTCATAAAATTCATCATTATCACAATCATCCGACTTCGCGACATCTTTCCCCATTTGTTTACAATTGTCTTAAAACGAATATCCGAAACTGGGGGTTACTGTGGTTCGGTAGGCTTATCTTCATAATGGCAATAGTGATTATTATTGAAGATATCAAAAGAAATGGATGAAGAAAACCGAGCAGCGAGTGAACAGTACTACTACAAATGTTGAATAGTGCCAGGGAAAATTCTTTCTTTATGTGAAGTGCTTGTATTTGTTGTCTACTGTTGTATACTGCTGTATGCTGTAGTATAAATTTAGCAATATGATAACTGCGTTTATACTTTATTCACCAACCTTGAATGCCTAAAATTGACTGCAATTGTTGGGATGTTATTGATACACTTGAAGTGTTAAGGTACTAAATTTATTTTTCTCGTATGTTTGGAATCGAGGGCCGCCTAAGAATTCTGCTGTTAGGCATGGTCAAATATATAAAAGGAACATTAACTGGATATTTTGGAAAGGACAAGCAAAAATATAGATAACGTGATATAATGGGAACTTGGGGGTTTGGAGTGTTTGAAAGTGACAGTGCTTGTGATTATTTTGCCTCTTTGAATTCTAGTACAGATAGTTTACCTTTGGTAATTGAAGCATTGGATACAGTGAACAGCAATGCGGAGGGGTATCTTGATGTAGATGAATGCCAACCAGTAATTGTTGGTATATTTTTAGTAATTGGATTCGGAAATCGTGATTATATCAACAACTATTTTGTCGGGCAATCCGATTATTTTCTTAAGCAATGTATTGCATTCCTTGAAAAATACCAACAACAGTGGGACGAAAAGTATAAAACTACAAAATTTGGCAAAAACGAAGTTTCCATTGTTCAATATTGCTTGAAAGCACTCGAAGCTATACTTTCGCCAACTTCTGAACTCTTTGAATTATGTCAAGATGCGGGCGAAGACAGTTTGAATGAATTGAAAGAAAAAATTGACAAATTTCGAATTGAGTTGAATAATCAGCTGTAGTTCTTTCTGTTGAATGATGCTTATATATTTCTTACAATTGGACTTTGATCCACAGCCAATAAAACCAACTTTAAAATATACTAATGTATGATTGATACATATTTTTATTGAAGCATGATTTCAATACGTATTATGAATACACATAATATTCGTTTAACTTCCCCATTTACCATTTTCAAAGCTTGTATTATTAAACTTTTGATTAATGCTAAAGAGTAATTTGGAATAAGCTATGTTGCAAAATTAATCTTCATTCTACAGAAAATGAAATGAACTATTCCGATTCCTTTCACAGTAGACGAGATTTTAACCAAGTATCGATGATGTTCTCCTGCTTTATTTGAGAATGCATCGTAACTTTGATGTCATTTTCAGTTTTAACTTGATTACTGGATTGTTTCTCTTCAGGTCCAATTTACAGTAATTAAACTTTGTTATGCTACAATTAGTAATACTTAGCAACATTGAAAAAAACTTTAATGTTCACAGAGAGAAAAAGTTCGGTGAAAAGGTTCATCATTTTCTGCTTCACCAACAATAGCTGATCTTTGATCCATTAATTTTGCTCGAACTTCTCTGGTTTGTTCTAAGCGTTGGGGCAATGATGAGTCCAAGGCAGAAATCGATTTTTTACTCTCTATAGAAATCACTTGTTCATTTTCCTCTTTCCACCATTCCTCTTGTTGCGGTGGTACTTTATCTGTTGCTATTACACGAATCGTAAAAGGGGCAATTTGAAAATTATAGATTTAATCCAATGCAATTCATCAAATATGATTTTAATTAAGTCATCAACTAGGAGATTTTTCGATAATAGTTTGCTCTTGATTTCTCCTTTTCACTTTTTACAGATTCTGCATTGGCTAATTTTTCTTGCCATTTGGGTTTTTGCATGATTTCATGGTTAATGGAAATGATGGAATTAACCATGGAATGCAAACCACCAGCGATGCTTTAATGGAGAAGAATTTATATTTTTTGACATTGAAGAATAATAATTCTTATACGCCGATATAGTAAAGACATTGCAGAAGAAGCAATATATTCTATTGAAGTATAAAAGATCAAGGAATGGAGCGCCTAGACTTTGCCAACCAAAAGCTGGAACTTAGCGCCCCAAATTTACGAGCTGGCTTGCTTCTTTGTTAGTTTTGAGAAGAAGACCGAATTTGTGCTCCTGAACGCACGCAAAGAAAAATATATCTAATAACTTGTTTATGATTATCTACACACTTGTAGCAAAAACCCAGTTCAACAATTAGTAACAGAATCTTGATCAAATAGACTTCATTGCTTATGATGTCATTTTTCAAGATAATAAAACTCGCATGAAGAATTTACGAATCGCAGAAAAACTCGATTGAATAAGATATGATCTACAAACATAGTCACTCGTTGTAAGCAGTGTAATGGATATACAATAAAGTACAACAGCGGTTTGTCGCTTTATGTTGTTCTGCACGAGCCTCGATTAGCAAGCTTCTTGTCTTGGTATTACGTCGATACTGTACATTCTTTTCGTAAATTTCCCCATACTTCAATTTGTCAATTGTCAATTGTCAATTGAGAATTTCACATTTTCTTATATTTATTCACGATATGTTAAGTTTGCACTTAGAGGTTGTGTCTCTAATATTCAATGAGCTAGATGTTAGATCAAAATTTAGGTTGTTGGAAACAATCGAGGTTGATTCAAGATATAATGAAATATCAAAGTGGTTAAAGGGTTTCCCCATTGAGATCTATGTTATTTGTAGAGATATTATGTTACGTACTAGCGAAAGAGTTGTGTCAATGGATGAGTTGCTTCAGTTCTTAACATTTGATTGCACCTTTGATGTGAAATTTGAAATTGAGTTACTAGGTGAATACTTAGCTTATAATGTATTGCAAGCTAATTACAACAAAATTAATACTTTCAGTATCTCATATCTGTCAAATGCTATTAAGTTCTTCATAGAGCCGAGTTGGTATGATAAATTGATTGGTTTAAACTTTGAGTTTGCCCAGCCACCGCGAAATTTTCCAGTAATTATAAAACATTTAAAGAACTTGGTAAAACTTCAAGTTCGGAATTTCCCAAGTTTGGATTCAATTACGAAAAATGTACCTTCGGATAGTAAAATACAGCATTTGGAACTCAATAATATTGAAGTTATTCATCAATTACCTAAATCTTTGAATTCACTCATAATCATGCGAAGCAAGTTGGATTCCAACATAGACAGATTGCCAAGCTCTATATCTACCTTGGTAATTTATACTTCATCCTACAACGAAATGAAAAGGTTGATCTTAAATAATAATTCTCTACAGACATTAACGTTAAGTATTGATGATAATGATAATGAGAACGAGGACTTCGTTCGAGAATTGACAAAATTACCAGATTTAAACCATTTGGAAATATTGGGTGAAATAGATTTGCAGTTATTTCAAAACTCTAGTTTGAAGGTTCTCGAAGTAGAATCTTTTAGAACTACAGATATTTGTATTAGTTTGAATGAATTAAGAATTAATGAACTAACGGTGAATCCTGAATTTGGAGTCTTCACAAATTGCAATTTGAAAGTGCTTACAATTGAAATTGTAACTCTAGAGAAGATTGGCAACATCGAGTTCTGCAACCTGTTGGTAGAACTACATTTGAAAAGCCTCGAAATCGATATTTTAGTTGATGTTGATGAAATGGATCCGCGCAGATTTGAAATGGATGGATCTATTATCAAGTTTCCCCCAAATCTCAAATGTTTATCCGTGAACAGATTTTACATCAATAATGTAGAAAACATCCCTACATCAGTTGAAGAACTATCTTTGAGTGATAATAAGTTAAAAGCAATAGGGAACTTTCAAGGGTACGACAACCTTCGAATATTAGATTTAAGTGGTAACCCGTTGGAGTACATAAACATTCAAGCGCAAAATCTAAAATCTATAGACCTTTTGCGTACTAATGTGAAACAAATAACAGTAAATGACAGTATTCAAAGATTGGTTAGCACCTATAATGGATTAGAATCAATACAGAGAATTTGTAATTGGTCTAAATTGAGCAATCTAGAAGAGTTTAGATTGTATGAGTACCTGAGAAATAATCCGAAATTTGATATAATTGAAGATTTAAGATTTCCTTCTTCCTTAAAAAGAATCCATTTAGAGTTTAATTTACTACGAAATGTTCAATTCCTTAGTGACTATATTACAGATTTGACAATTTATATTGCACAACCGATTACTCAAGTATTTGAAAATGTGCATTTGCCTCTTGTGGAACGACTAGAGATTGGTGTTGCAAGACTCCAAAGCGGCGCTTTCTTGGCTCCGAGCCTGTTTGCATTTCTAAACAATATCCAAGTGAAACAATTGAGCATATTTGCAGATATTGATACTTCGTTCGATGATCCTTTACTTTTGCCACTCACAATTGAGTATTTATCAATTGTACGTACTACTTGTGAAGAAATCCATCTTGAATTTCCTCATGATTGTTGTACTAATGTCAAACAAATTAAAATTTGGATTACTGAAAATAATGACAACAAATCGTCGCGATTTTCATATTACACTCTTGGACATGGAAAGAATAATACTTTTCACGATAAGTTAGAAAGCATATCTTGCGATGCACCTCCGATGTTTTCATCGTCTACAACAACAAAAAAGGTATTGGAAATCGTCAGCAATAATGATATCGACTGGAAATCTTACCAGTGGGATACTCAACTATTAAATGAAATATTTAACCAAAAGCAGCATACTCCTGCAAATTTATTCCTTTTACATGGAAGAAATTGGAGAATTGCTCACTCAAAGTATAAAGATGCTGATGCAAAGATTAAGGAAAGACTTATTCAATTAAGTAGCCCCTAATTTATAGGTTGTTCTTCTGTTAATACTCAGACCTTCCTTCATATGGTTGACAGGACTAAAGTCTATTCTAATATTCTCTAATGATCGGGAGAATAATTTATCAGCATGTTTAATCACGTTAGGCTCATGACTTCCTGCGTTTATGTTTGAGTCCATGGATTCGATACCTGGTTGACAGGTATATTTCTTCAACTTGATGTTTGCCAAAGTATCGGCTACCTTTCCCATTGTATGTTCCATTCTAGTAAACTTCTAATTATTGAGGTTACTAGTTTCTTCAATTGGCATAGACATTTTCTTTCGATAAATTTATATATATTTTAAATTATATTTAAAGAACAGATTACTTACTAATTTGTTTTTGAGATTCCAATAAGCAATATATTGTAATATTGTTACCTCTTAGAGATCTGCTTTCTTTGTTTCATTTCTACAATTAATTCTCTTGTATTTATAGTAAAGTTTGTTCTCCTCAATATTATGATGTGGTAACTTTTTAGTATCCTTAATCTTATGATGTGTATTGTCACATCTTAATATGGTAAGTATATTTTTAATCTTATGATATGTATTGTCACATCTTAATATGGTAAGTATATTTTTAATCTTATGATGTGTATTGTCACATCTTAATATGGTAAGTATATTTTTAATCTTATGATATGTATTGTCACATCTTAATATGGTAAGTATATTTTTAATCTTATGATGTGTATTGTCACATCTTAATATGGTAAGTATATTTTGACAAGTGGTAAATCTTTGTATCCCTTTTTAATAATATTTTAAGATGTGGTGATTTCTGAGAATTATGTGGCAACTTTTTGCTCCGTAAATTTCTTAGTATAACAATATACTAAGCAATTTCCAACATTAATGACAGTCACCCAGTTGAAGTTAGTAGTATATAGCTCTAAATTGTTATACCTAAAGTAGCAGAGCAAAAAGTTATTGACCACTTCGCAAAGTTATTGACCACTTCGCAAAGTTATTGACCACTTTCAAAGTTACAGGACCAACCCCAGATTATGACGTCATATGTCTGATCTTGTGTCAAGAAGTGAAACCGATTAGATGGTTTGAAATGGGCTCGTGAATATAAATCTAAGGATAATAATGTAAACTTTTTCTTGTATAATTAGTTCGATTGGTAGCTTTAAATTGTTGATCAGTATACTTTATTATTTCCTCTTTCTTTTCTAGCTTTTGCTTCTGTACAATCTAAAGCTCATTTCCTGTTTTGTGAGGTGAGCCATCCATAACTAATATAACCATTTGTTCAATTTGGATATGTTTAGATTACATTTAGATATAATTTATCTAATATTCAATGAGTTAGACGTTAGATCGAAATTTAAGTTGTTGGAATCAATCGAGGTTGACTCAAGATACAATGAAATATCAAAATGGTTACAGGGTTTCCCAGTTGGGATCTTTGTTGTCTGTACAGATTTTCTGTTCCGTAAAAGGTATGTGTCAATGAATGAGTTTCTTCAGTTCTTAAGATTTGATTGCACCTTTGATGTGAATTTCGAAGTTGACATTGCAAGTGAATACAAAGTTTATAATGTATTGCAAGTCAACTACAACAAGATAAACACTTTCAGTATTACATATCAGTCACACGATATCATGTTATTTATAGAGCCAAGTTGGTATGAGAAATTGATCGGTTTAAACTTTGAATGCGGAATAACACCGCCAGATCTCTGTCTAATTATTCCACATTTAAAGAACTTGGTAAACCTCCGAGCTCCTAATTGTTTGGATTCAATTACGGAATATATCCCTCTAGATAGTAAAATACAGCATTTGGAACTCAGTAATATTGAAGTTATCCATCAATTACCCAAATCGTTGAAAACGCTCAACATATCGGGTTACAAGTATATTGAGATATTGCCTGATGATATCACAGATTTAACAATATTTGATTCATCTTTGAGCGAAACAAAACGCTTGATTCTTAATAATAGGCATCTACAGTCCCTTTCATTGAATTTCGATTGTCGCCAAGAAGATGATGAAGATTTCGACCAAGTAGATGACGGTTTTGTTTTACATTTGATAAAGTTTCCTCATTTAAAAAAGTTGAAAATATCGAGCGACATAGATTTGCTGGTTTTCCAATATTCTAGTTTAAATTATCTCCAAATAAAATGCGTTAAAACTACGGATATTTGTATTAGTTTGAATGAATTAAGAATTAATGAACTAACGGTGAACCCTGAAATTGGAGTTTTCACAAGATGCAATTTGAAAGTGCTTACAATTGAATGTGTAATTCTCGAAAAGGTTGACGAAATAGAGTTCTGTGGTCTGCTAATTGAGCTACATTTACAAAGTCTCAGAACCGATAGGTTAGCAGATTTAGAAGAAATAGATAAGGATGAATATGAAATAGATGGATCTTTTATCAAATTACCTCAAAGGCTCAAATGCTTATCAATTAATAATTTTTATATCAATTGCCTTCATAACATTCCAACATGCATTGAAGAATTGTCTTTGAGTAACAACAGATTTAAATCAATTGGGAGCTTTGAAGGATACGATAACCTTCGAATTTTAAACTTGAATGTTAATCCTTTGGAATACATAAACCTAAATGCTGTAAATTTAAATTGCTTTAAATTTATTGGTACTAGAATGAAGCATTTAACTGTAAATGAAAATGTGGAATGTTTAATTGGTTCTTACGATGGATTAGGTTCAACTAATATTATTGGAAATTGGAATAAATTAACGAAAATGCAGTATTTTGAATTAGTTTACTATGGAAGAACAGATTCAGACTTCAACATTATTGAGAATATTTCGTTTGCAGCATCTTTGAAAATTATACGTATCCGGTTTGATTTATTACGCAATGTTCAATTTCTTGGTGATTTTTTAACGGAGTTGTCGTTGGACATTTCAAACCCAAGTAAGGAAATATTTGTCAATATTCATTTACCTGTTGTGGAAAGGTTAAACATTTCTATCAAAAGGTTACCGCACAACGTGAATTTGTCTCCGAATGTATTTGCATTTATAAACGAAACCAAAGTTAGGCGATTGAGCTTATTTGCAGATTTTGCAACATCTTTGGAAGATCCATTGATACTACCATCAACAATAGAGTATTTAGCAATTGGACAAGTTAACAGTGAAGAATTTCATCTTGAGTTTCCTCATGATTGTTGTACTAAGCTTCAGCGAATCAAAATTTTGAACATGGAGAACAATGAAAATTTGCCTCAATTTTCATATCATACTCTTGGTCATGGCAAGAATAATACTTACCACAATCAATTACAATATATATATTGTGATTTTCCTCCAAGGTTTCCGTCACAGAACACAACTACTAAAGTATTAGAAATCATCAACAATAATGATATCGACTGGAAATCTTACATATGGGATACTGACCTATTGCAAGAAATTTTCCACCCAGAACATACTCCTCCAAGTTTATTCCTCTTAGAAGGAAGATATTGGAGAATTGCTCACCCAAAGTATAAAGATGCCGAGGCAAGGATAAAGGAAAGGCTTATTCAATTAAGCAACCCCTAATTGCAGTCACCCAGTTGAATTTAGTAGAATATAGCTCTAAATTGTTATACCTAAAGTAGCTGAGCCAAGGTACGTGCCAAAAGCTACAGAACTTACCCCAGTTTATGACGTCATATGTCTAATATTGTGTCAACAATACGACGCAGGGAACCCCGATTATTTGACAGATAACAATCAATATAACTTGAAAGTTGTATTTGAAAGGGCTCGTGAATGTAAATTTAAGGATCAATGTGTAACCTTCTTCTTGAATAACTAGCTCAATTGGTAACTTTAAAACTCTAATTCATAATACTTATTATTTCCTCTTATTTTACCAACTTTTGCTTCTGTACAATCTAGAACTTCTCATTTCCTGTTTTGTAAGCTATTCAAAACTATATTATCTTTTGTTTAGATCCGATATGTTAAGTTTACATTTAGAAGTGATATATCTCATATTCAATGAGTTAGATATCAGATCAAAACTTAGGTTGTTGGAAACAATCGAGGTTGATTCAAGATATAATGAAATATCAAAATGGTTAAAGGGTTTCCCCATTGAGATCTATGTTATTTGTAGAGATATTATGTTACGTACTAGCGAAAGAGTTGTGTCAATGGATGAGTTGCTTCAATTCTTAACATTTGATTGCACCTTTGATGTGAATTTCGAAATTGACTTTGCAGGTGAATACATACTTTATAATGTATTGCAAGCTAACTACCACAAGATAAACACTTTCAGTATTACATATCAGTCACACGGTAACATTTTATTCATAGAGCCAAGTTGGTACGATAAATTGATTGGTTTAAACTTTGAATCCGGAGAACCACCGCCAAATCTCTGTCTTATTATTCCACATTTGAAGAACTTGATAAACCTCCGAGTTCGTAATTGTTTGGATTCAATTACGGAAAATATCCCTCTAGATAGTAAAATACAGCATTTGGAACTCAGTAATATTGAAGTTATCCATCAATTACCCAAATCGTTGAAAACGCTCAAAATATCTCGTTGCAAGTATATTGAGATATTGCCTGCTAATATCACAGATTTAACGATATTTAATTCATCTTCCAGCGAAACAAAACGCTTAATTTTTAATAATAGGTTTCTACAGTCCCTTTCATTGAATGTTGATGATGACGACGAAGAAGAAGATTACCAACTAAATAATGACCAACTAGATGACGATTTTATTCTAGATTTGATTAAGCTTCCTCATTTAAAAAAGTTGAAAATATCCGGTGACATAGATTTGCTGCTATTTCAAAATTCAAGTTTAAATTATCTCCAACTAAAATGCGTTAAAACTACGGAAATTTGTTTAAGTTTGAATGAATTAAGAATTGGTGAATTAACAGTGAACCCTGAAATTGGAGTTTTTACAAGTTGCAATTTGAAAGTGCTTACAATTGAATGTGTAATTCTCGAAAAGGTTGGCAAAATAGAGTTCTGTGGTCTGCTAATTGAATTACATTTAAAAAGGCTTAGAACGGATAACTTGGTAGATCTAGAAGAAATAGATGGAGAAGAATTTGAAATAGATGGATCTTTTATCAAATTACCTCAAGGGCTCAAATGCTTATCGATTAATAATTTTTATATCAATTGCCTTCATAACATTCCAACATGCATTGAAGAGTTGTCTTTGAGTAACAACAGATTTAAATCAATTGGGAGCTTTGAAGGATACGATAACCTTCGAATATTAAACTTGAGTGTTAATCCTTTAGAATACATAAAACTAAATGCTGTAAATTTAAAATCCTTTAACTTTTTTGCTACTAGAATGAATCATTTAACTGTAAATGAAAGTGTACAAAGTTTATTTGGTTCTTATAATAAATTAGGTTCAATTAAAAATATTGGAAATTGGAATGAATTTACTAAAATAAAAGATTTAAAATTATTTGAATACGATAGAACAAATTCAAATTCAAATGTTCTTGCTGACATTTCATTTCCATCTTTGTTGAAAAATATTCATATTGAATTTAATTTACTACAAAATGTTCATTTCCTTAGTGCTTACTTAACAGACTTGTCTGTGTTCATTTCAAACCCGGGTAATGATATATTCGTAAATGTCCATTTACCTGTTGTGCAAAGATTGAGTATTCTGGTTGTAAGGTTGGACTACTACAAAAATTTGGCTCCAAGTGTTTTTGCATTTATAAAGGAAATCAAGGTATTACAATTGACTTTATTTGCAGATATTAAAACTTCTTTGGAAGATCCGTTGCTCTTACCATCCACAATAAAGTATTTATCAATTGCACGAGTTAATAGTGAAGAAATTCATCTTGAATTTCCTCATGATTGTTACACTAATGTTAAGCAAATCAAAATATGGATCCCCGAGAATGGATATAAGTCGTCTCAATATTCCTATTATACGCTTGGTCATGGCAAGAACAATACTTTCCACAATCAACTACAAAGCATATCGTGTGATAGTCCTCCTAGGTTTTCCTCTCGTATTACCACCGCGAAATTATTGGAAATCATCAACAATTCTGACATCGACTGGAAATCTTACGAGTGGGATTCGGATATATTGCAGGAAATCTACGACCCAGAACACACTCCTTCAAATTTAATGCTTTTGCATGGAAGAAATTGGAGAATTGCTCACCCGAAGTATAAAGATGCTGAAGTAAAGATTAAGAAAATAACTAGTTGTAGTCAATTGCAGTAACGCAAATAATAAGTATAAGAATTTCAAAAATTGCTAAAAGTAGAGATTAAGATGAGTTGCGAAACCTTCCCCAGATTTTGACATCACTACTTCAATATACAAGCGCAGCACCTATTGCTCCAGACATAACAATCATAAATGTAAAAAGACGATCTTGAAATGGGCTCGTGAAGATAAATATAACGGTCAACGTATATTACTTCTGGTAGCATTAGCTCATGATCGATTTTGTGTTGTTAATCACTATACCTCATTGTATCCTCGGAGGTTCAAAATAATGCTTCTGTACCTACTCTTCTCCATGATTTTGTGAGTTGCTTACATTGTGCGATAAACCAATTTAAATTCTATCATTGTTTATTTATAATATGTTTAGTTTACATTTAGAGGTGATATCTCTAATATTTAATGAGTTGGACGCCAGATCTAAATTTAATTTGCTAAAGTCAATTGGTGTAGATTCAAGATACAATGGAATATCAAAATGTTTAAAGTCATTCTCCATTGAAATCTCAGTTATTTGTAGAGACATTATTTTTAGTAGAGACGAAGAATTTGTGTCAATAGACGAGTTTCTTCAGTTCTTAACATTTGATTGCACCTTTGATGTGAATTTTGAAGTTAACTTGGCAGGTGAATATTTAGTTTACGATGTTCTCCAAACGTATTACAACAAGATAAACACATTCAGTATCACATATCAGTCAAACGATATCATGTTATTAATAGAGCCAAGTTGGTACGATAAATTGATCGGTTTAAACATTGAATTTGGAGAGCCCCCGCCAGATCTCCGTCTAATTATTCCACATTTAAAGAACTTGGTAAACCTCCAAGTTGGTAATTTCCCATATTTGGATTCAATTACGGAAAATGTCCCTCTAGATAGTAAAATACAGCATTTGGAACTCAGTAATATTGAAGTTATCAACAAATTACCAATACCTTTGAAAACGCTCAAACTATCTCGTTGCAAGCTAGGTTCCAATATTGAGATAATGCCTGCTAATATCACAGATTTAACGATATTTAATTCATCTTCCAGCGAAGCAAAACGCTTAATTTTTAATAATAGGTTTCTACAGTCCCTTTCATTTGATGTCGATGGTGACCAAGTCGATGACGATTTTATTCTAAATTTGATCAAGCTTCCTCATTTAAAAAAGTTGGAAATTTCAGGTGACATAGATTTGCTGCTATTTCAATATTCAAGTCTAAATTATTTACAAATAGAATCTTATAAAAGTACAGATATTCGTATTAGTTTGAATGAATTGAGAATTTGGGACCTAACAGTGAACCCTGAAATTGGAGTTTTTACAAGTTGCAGTTTGAAATCCCTTACAATTGAATGTATAATTCTCGAAAATTTTAGCAATATTGAATTCTGTGGTCTGCTAATTGAGCTACATTTGAAAAGGCTAAGAATCGATAATTTAGTAGATCTAGGAGAAATAGATGAGGATGAATATGAAATAGATGGATCTTTTATCAAATTACCTCAAGGGCTCAAATGCTTATCGATTAATAATTTTTATATCAATTGCCTTCATAACATTCCAACATGCATTGAAGAGTTGTCTTTGAGTCACAACAGATTAAAATCAATTGGGAGCTTTGAAGGATACGATAACCTTCGAACATTAAATTTAAGTGGTAATCCATTAGAGGTAATACATATAAAAGCACAAAATTTAAAATCCATTGACCTCTTTCGTACTACAGTGAAGTATTTAACTGTAAATGAAAGCGTGGAAAGTTTATTCAGTACTTATAATAGATTAGGCTCTATTAATAATATTGGTAATTGGAATAAATTAACCAAATTACAAGATTTTAAATTGCTTGAATATGAAAGAACAAATTCAGATTTTGACGTTGTTGAGAATATTTCATTTGCAGCATCTTTGAAAAGAATCCATATCGAGTGTAATTTACTACGCAATGTTCAATTTTTAAGCGATTATTTAACGGATTTGTCATTGTTCATTTCAAACCCGGGTAATGATATATTCGTAAATGTTCATTTACCTGTTGTGGAAAGATTGAACATTGTTGTTCCAAAATTAGGATACAGTGAGAATTTGACTCCAAGTGTATTTGCATTTATAAAGGAAATCAAAGTTAAGCAATTGAGCATTTTTGCAGATATTAAAACTTCATTGGAAGATCCTATACTTTTGCCGTTGACAATTGAGTATTTATCAATTGCACGAGTTAATAGTGAAGAAATTCATCTAGAATTTCCTCCTAATTGTCAAACTAATGTTAAACAAATTAAAATTTGGATTACTGAGAATAGCGAAGATATATCATCACAATTTTCATATTATACCCTTGGTCATGGAAAGAATAATAGTTTCCACAATAAATTACAAAGCATATCTTGTGATATTCCTCCTGCGTTTTCGTCGCGTATTACAACAGCGAAAGTATTGGAAATCACCAATAATAGTGATATTGACTGGAAAACCTACGAATGGGATTCAGATCTATTGCAGGAAATATTTGACCCAGAATATACTCCTGCAAATTTATTCCTTTTACAGGGAGGAAATTGGAGAATTACTCATCCAAAATATAATAGTACAAAGTGGCTAATGTTTTTTGCAAACCTGATTTGAGAGTCCAAAACAACTAATTTAGAATGGAATAACCCAGGTCGATAGTTGGTAAGCACACCGAATTACCGTTGTCTCCTACAGATATTGAAATTGGGGTTGATTTCAACCAGTTTTCCAAGTCATTGTATTTGGAATCAACTTGAATAGCTTGTAACAAATTGAATTTGGATCTAACATCTAATTTATTGAATAATAAAGTTGCAACCTCTAAATCTAGTTGAAACATAACGCGAACAATGCAACGGAAAGGAAACAGATGCTAACTTAAATCCAATATGGACAAGAGCCAAAACAATTTACGAATGTTAAATGTGCAATACAACACCAAGAAAATCTATATTCTAGGATACAGTACAATAATTAAACGACTTAGTGCAATTGTCCCACCAGTCAGTGAAGTGGTCCACGACAGTTGTTTGTATTTACCCGCAGAATGGTGGAGGATGTTTCCACATTTTCTGTTTCTGGAAAGATACAGCTGATGTGCTTCGTGAATTCTTGTTGCGAATATGAACACATGCATCATCAATACCGAAGTTGCAATATTTTGCAACTTGTTCGAGTTCTGTTTCTGAATGTTTTATTTGGATATTCTGATTCCTTTTTCCAACAAAACAAAGTAGATGCAAGCTGGTTATTCTTTTCTAATTGAATGCTTAATTCATTAAACTGCAACATACTGAAGTTGAGGAAATTGAGAAAATCTACGGAAATTAAGTGTCATGTTTAACTGTTTGAAGCAAATAACTTTAAATGAGAATATTGATCATCTAGCAATAAGTTTTAATACAGAACTTTCACTAGATAAGATATTCAACTGGGGCATAATGAGCAATCTAAGCGAATTTGATTACATGAATCCTCACAAGGATATCATTATTGAAAATTTGGTATTTCCAGCAACTTTGAAGGTTGCACGAATGTCATTTAATGTACTACGAAACGTACAATTCCTAAGTGAACACTTGACTGAGTTATCATTGCAAATTCCAATCCTTCGTGAAAACATGTTTGTCCACGTTTCTTTTCTTCGAGTCGAAAGATTGTTGATTTATACTGGGGAACTGAAAAGTTTGCAGCCACCTCTTTTTCATTTCATAAGTAAAATCCAAGTTAAAGAATTGACATTGCGTTCCAGTATTGAGACTACTATTGAAAACCCTTTAGTATTACCTGCAACGATAGAAAAATTATCACTTGAACTGTTTTCCAAATTCATCTTGAATTTCCGCATAATATCAATTCTAATGTCAGAGGTATTGATATTTCAGAATGTAAATTTGGCGAGAAGTTCTCTCAATTTTCACTCTATAGTCTTGGGCATGGTAAAAACAATACGTTCCATAATCAACTACAGTACATATCAAGTGATATTCCACCTATGTTTTCAAGAGGACTTTCAGCAAAAGTGATGGAAATCATATGAATGGGAGATGACTTTATTACGGGAAATATTTGAATCTAAGGAAATTCCGCACAGTTTAATTGTTTTAATTCATAGATATTTTATATGTGATTATTGGAGGATTTTGCATCCGAAATATAATGATGTGGAAGAACGTATCTACTCCAAGCTAGGTCAAGGAATGACTAGTTAGTCAATTAAACTGACAATGTTAGAACTTAAAATCTCGAATGAAGGTCAACCAACCTTCTATGATCCGTGCCTGACATGTATTATTTTCTGTTCCAGTATAAAATGCTTGAACCTACATTATTTTCCTTATATTTAATAATTATTCATCATATAATGGTGTGTTGTCTCGTCATAATGAAGATGTATAGTGTTAACTTGCAATATCATATCCATCTTGTTTCTGAGTCACTTATTTGGAGGATATATATAATTAGAAAACGTCTTAAATCTGGTTATAAAATCTAAAGAAAAAGAAGTAATCCAGCAAAGATGCTAGATATGAAATAAGAAATCATGCCAATGGAATTAACTGCATCAGCTTTTGATGAAGAAGATGGTGTAGCGCCATTTGGTGTCGTTGATGGAACACCTCGTAGCGAAGATGAAGAAGTATCGCGTTTTGATGACGTAGATGATGCAGTTCGTGATTTAGATAAAGATCCATAAGTAAATAGGGATTGAAACTGATAATCAAATAGATTATAAGAACGGGTCCCAGTTGGAAAAGAAATTGTTTGAGAAGCTTGACCTTCAGAAACTCTACTGATTGAAGTGGAAGAATACAAGGAAGCAGATGTAGCAGATGGAATACTAGATGAAACAATTTCAATGTTTGTGTCGTTGGTATATTTCGCTTGGCCAATTGAAAGTTCCATTTCCTCTAAATCAAAAACAAGATAAGTGTGTCTTAAAATAGTTGCTCCTAGCAGGAAAGTATCGCGCAGGTCATAGGTCAACCCTAAGGCACAAATAGTATCATTAATTGGCATCACGAGATCTGACAATGGAATATTGATTTTGAAACCAGAGAAATCAAGCTCTAGTGATACCGAATCATCACTTGGGCAACCAATGTAACTGAACCCATTTGTGTCAATTTGATCCAAGCCAAACGTGTCTTTTATTTTTGTAAATAAATCTTTTGGTACTATTGTCATAAAAGCACTACTATCAATACGAGCCTGATAGTTATTTGAAGAGATTGGGATTATATTATTATTGGCAATGATATTTATTCCCGACACAATGACCGCAAGATTATCTATCAGTTTCACCGTAGAATTAATAAAAGGTACTGTGGTCAAACCTCCATCAACTTTTGCATGATCAACCCCACCAAACAAAATGATTCCAGTTTCAGAATTGGCCGAATTTAAATATAAAGAGTACATATTCTTCTTGATTTGTCCCAGTTTCACTAGCCTTGTTGGGAAATTATCGTACGTGTATGCTTCCTTTGATGATTGGTTAGTGGAAGTTAATTCGGTATATACTGGGCCAAGTCCCAACGTACCATAACTCCAGCCAGTTCTATTCACCACAACAAACGTAAAATTTTCAAGTTCCTGATCATTGAATTGAATTGTATCCGCACCATATATCCCTTCAAAGTCATCCCAGTCTCTGGATAACATATATGCCGGTGCCGTGGAATCTTCTTTCCATGAAGTTGAGTTACCAGGTGCAAAAGCCCCATTTTCGATACAATAATGATGTTTCGGTGGCAAAACATATAAGCATAATGCGTCACTATCAACTACTGTAGTATCACCATAAGCGGTATCAATGATTAATTTTACTTTTTCCTGATTCGAACCAATTTTTAATTCTGCAAGATAAAGAAGTCGTTGACTAATTTCAAGCGAAGTAGTACCATTATCTCTTTTCTTCAATTGGTTATCAAAAGTGGCTACCTTCTCGCCTTGAACCTTTTCAAACTGTAGTTGTACAAAGCCAATTGCCAATTGTATAAATAACACCACTAATAAATTCATATTACATACAATTGGATAGCACCAATGTCTAGCAAGTCATTATATATGTGTTCCTTCAATTTTGATATGACAGGAGCATCACACACGCCAAGACCAGGTTGCCAAGACCAAGTCACCAATACGAGAAATATGCAATTTTGATACCTTGCTATCTAGGCTTGCCCCAAGCCATCATATTGGGAGGGTCGAGTGTACACAACTTTACGAAAAGAGGGGGCTCCGCATTGTTCATGTACAATAATTTAGGCTGAGTCGCATGACTATCTACTATCGAATCATGGGAAGAAACAGGGGCAATCAGTACAGGTGTATAATTAAACGGCGGAGTTGGCTTCTTTACTAGTAAATGGAATAGTTTCCCTTTTCAATGATTTCGTCATTTTACACCATTTAATATTGAATATTTAGTACCACGATAAAATATATTTGTTTCACCTTTCCAAATAAATGTAAACGCAATTAGTAAGAGACTTGAACTTGTCTTTTGGTTTGGTTTGGTTTGGTTTGAATTACCTAGTTTCATCGTGTGCTATTGTGATGGGTTTGCACTAAGAAGAGTGCACTATGCAACGAAAGCACATCACGTAACCAGATCCTTGTAGCACAGTATCCATTGATCAAAGGGCGATTATTGTTACCGATTTAGTAGGTTCGGACTGAAATCTACCTCGACTAGTTTTTCAGGAATACTTTCCTGGACATATTACCTTCACATAATTTCCATCACCAAGTGTCGCATATCAGATCAGGCTAATCATACCTCTTGTAGTTGCTTTGAGTTCCATGAGACAGAGCTTCACCACCAATCATAAATTTTCATCATTTCTCTTTTCACTTATTAATCTAAGTAAGAGTTGTTGTAATTGTTCCTTACCTTTGACACTTTGCCAAATAAAGTGACCTGAGTTTTCTGCTATTACCCATTCTATGGTATTGCTACTTAACTTGCTAATTTCCCGTTGCCATTTTCCCCAATTTAAAGATTGTTTTATCATGAAATCTGAGGAGATAACACTCATAGGTAAATTGTGGATATCAGCACCTTTAACCTCCGGATATGACAATATCCCGCTTGTAACTTGTTCTTGTAGCCTTGCTCGCAAATATTGGGAGTTCCAATACATATCACGGCCAAATATTCTACTCTTGGAGGAAAATGTGAAAGGATGTAATAACCAATGTATATTTTGATGGAATCCCAAAGGTGAAATCAATCCCTTCATCCATAAACTGAATCCTGTCCCGATATTCATTAATTCGAGCATATTTTTGAATACTTTGGTAGGTTCTTTTTTCCTATTTGTTCCAGTAAAAGGGTTTCCTTTTAACATATCTTCATGCCAACTATCAACAAACAAAAGAGAATGAATTTGGCCAGGTTTTTTAGAGGCAAACATTCGTGAATATAATCCACCAATGTCAAATCCTACTAACGAAAATGGACCATCAATTCCTTTCTTTTCAAGCGCTTCAATTAAATATTCTGTAATTACACCAATGGAAATTGGCGATGGAGCGCTATCACTCCATCCATACCCAGGTCTATCCCAAATACAGTATCTTTCTATTTGATTGAGTTGGTGCAATTCTTGGATCCATTCTTGGAAAACCTCAGAGGAAGTTAATTGGCCCCCTTCAACCAATACAATGGGCTGCTTAGGTTCTATATTTGGAATGGAATTATTTAAGTGTGGAGAAACATTCCCATAACAAGCTAAATGAACTTTGAATTTATCATTATCAACGCTAATTAATTCGCCCCACGGCTGTTCGTGAGTGTCAAAAGCAGACATCCATAAAGTGAAAGATATATTTGCAACAATCAAGAGTAAGAATATTTTGGCACAAGATTTTATGAAGGTTACAACCATCTCTGACAACGTTCTTCTTGTTTCAATTCTGCCAGTGAGTCTGATTTCTTGGTAATTTCTACCTTGTTCCACGCAGTAATTGGCAATGCTATCGAATAGGATATTGACACAAGTCCATATTAAAATAGACACTCCGAAAACACCAAATTTACCCCATAAATCACCAACAAATACAATCACTATAAAGTCAATAGTAAGTAGACCGGCAGTTACATATCCCACAATTCTTTCCAAGTGTGCTGGTACGTCAAAACACCAAATGGTGATAATGTTAGCAAAAGTTGCCACTAGTAACAAGTCCATTTCTAAGAAGGACTTACCTCGATTGAAGAACCATGGAATATTGATGAAATCAGATAGCAATAAAAACACAAGTAGGGTAAGATTTATAACTAGCAATGCTGCAACTATCCATCGCAACCACTTGATTCTATTCAAATTCAATGGAGACACTTGCGGGTCCCCTGGGTCCAAGTATTCACTCTGTATCAATGGCTGATGCTCCATTTCTTCTTCAGGAATTGGGATAGGTTGCACGATTTGCATTTTGGGCTTCGTCTTGGCAACTGAGGCGGTCGGCCCTTCGTTCTCAGCGGTAGAATTATAGTTGGACATCACTCAATTGAAGCTTTTGTGGTAGTAGCAACTTAAATATGAAATTGCAATCATTCAAAGAGAACAGGTTAGGTTGCTAAAATGGTAGCGCCAGTACTAATTGGTACTGGAGAATGGAGTGCTTCACAAAGAAGTGGAAAGCTGGTAGAACATGAAGAAGAATAGTCATGTGGAAGTATTTTGGTTCATTGTGCTTCAGTTTGTTTCATATAAGAAGAATCTGCTTTTGCTAAGGTTGTATATGTAAGCTGGAGAAATAGAATAAAGGACCTAAGTGATTTTACATATCCTACTTATTGGTGTATTGACTTTGTAAGGTTACAAAGTAGTTCAATGGCATTTATATTAGAAGTTTAAAAGGAGCTTTTAGTGTAAGAATACTTGGTTCTTCAGTTTGTGAAATTAGAATATGCTAAAAGTCATTCCAGTTAGCGTGAAGAGTGTTAAAGCAAAAACGTTTAGCTGACCTGAAGAATTTCTACAATCCTCTTCAAGTATCTGATCGCTTGAGGGCGCACTTATTCACTTCAGCATTACCGATAACCTTACTAACTATCTTCTACTGATGGTGTCTTGTTCATCAGCAAATATATGGTTGCAAAAGCTGAAAGAGATTGGCAATATTCGCAGAAAATTTATTTAAAAAACTACGAAACAATCCTTCAACTTTACCAATTACTTTAAACCCCATTCCTTCGTCTCTATCTTCCTTTAGACGTATATTTGGAGAGTTTACTTGAATCTATTGAAATTGAAGATATTCACGTGACTAGTACCACAGCTATTGATGACATGAAGAAGGCAAAGCTTATTCAAAGAACCACTAGCAGGACATGTCGGATATCATTACAATTGCATCTGCTGTAGTAAGTGGTGGTATTACCTATTACCAGATTTGTATAGATTTACCCTTACGGTCTTATACTATTAAACGAAGATATAATGAATTTGAGCAACTAGCAAGTCAACTCGCGAACGACTTAGGTATAGAGATTGGAGACTTGCCTTATCAATTACCAGTCAAGAGATGGTTTAAACGTACAGATGATACAATTGAAGAGCGTAAGCTTGAACTCGCCAAGTTTTTGAATAGTTTAATTAAGCATAGTGAGTTTCAGAATAATAAATATTTGATAAAGTTCTTGCAATTACCCTCGAATCTAAAGTTTAACAAACAAATGTTTCAGCCAGAAGCTTCTAGTGTTTTGACAACGAACTCGGAATATATTGACGAAAGTTCGTGGTTAGAAGTTTTCAGATCATTGAAATCGGAAATCACAGAACTATCGATGAATCCTGATCAATTCGTAGTTAGAGACATTTCAAATCGTATCATACAACCGGCATTGAAGAATTTACAATTGTCTCTAGCTAGATTTTCCAGTAAACTATCGAAATCGGAAGTTCAGAGACGTCAAGTGCTTTTGAAACAGTGTTCAGATGATATTGATAACTTAGTTAAATACGACAAAAGAAGTGAATTAAGCATTAAACCATCGAAACGAGTATTCGGTGATCCAGCAAGTGTTAGAGAAACTAAGCAAACGATTTCATTATCTAATAAAGATTTGTTACAACAACAAGTCCAAATTCATAAGGTGCAAGATCAAGAAGTTGAACAATTGCGCCATTTAATTACTAAACAACGACAATTAGGGGAAATGATTAATACTGAGGTTGAAGAGCAGAATTCCATGTTGGATGACTTCCATGACCAATTGGATATCACAGCTGGTAAATTAAATAATGCTCGACAACGAGCAAAGAGACTCACGCAATAAGTCCTGACTAAAAGGTTTAACAATTGCAACGTCATCTAGCAAAGTAATACTACAAGTAAACATCGTTAGACAGTTTCATCAGGACCTCTTGATTATGGAATAGGGTGTTTAGAGATTTACTATTTCATACTACTTCTCTTTGTGCTTTTGCTACACTTTTGCACTCATTTTACCAATGATTTTGTTTTACATGAAGTTTGGAAATGCTTAGAATGTGACTAAGAAGTAGTAACTACATACTTGACACATAGCTGTTGGAAGATTATAGAGCAGGCTCACCAACCCAAAGTTCGGGCCCAAGATTCTATCTAGCTCGCCAAAAATCTCAACTAGACCCAATGAGCCAAAGAGTTCACTACTGTTGGCTCTGAGTATATAGCTGCATTATAGACCTAATACGATGATCCACGACAATAATTAGTCTTGTAGTTAAACTTCAATTGGATCTTCAAGTCCCTAACTAAATTCAACGTCCGGGTAAATGATCTCTCACTATAAGAATAATAAAATTTTCATACCATCAATGTTTCAAATTAGTTTCGAATTGTTCCTTGATTTGGAATATATGACTTAAATGTATGTTTATTTTGAACCATATACTCCTATATTGATATACTGATGATAACGCTTCGCCTTTTTCGAAAATTCATGAGATAAGAAAAAAGTTACACCAAGATCTACGCTGATATATTAATGATTGTATATTTACCAATTATCATTACTAACTAATTAGTTCATAGTCAAATGTTTGTAATATTTGTTCGTAACTGTACCTGTAAGCACAACAGCTAGTATATTTGATTTAGTTGTATTTTTTGTATGGCATCTCATTCTTCAAGGTTTTATAGAATCTATGATAAGAAGGAGACGTACTTTAATAGCTATTGATACTTTACTGACTGTTGTAAAGTTCATTTATATAGTTCGGGGTAGTGTTGTTTCAATACTTGGGACCATTTTATTATACCTGTAATAATTTGATCAGCTTCCAAGTAACTAATGGCTAACCGAACACTATTCTTACCCCAATCTCTATGGTCGCCAGTAACTTCGAAATTCTTTCCACTGGCCAAGACCACACCTTGTTTTGATAAGTCGTCTACTACAATATCGTGGTCTATATCGCCAGGGATAGTGATCCAAAAGAAATACCCTCCTTCACCACCGTGAACAATTGTAGATTTGGGTAAATGCTCGGAAATAGCCTTGGTTAATTCTTGACATCTAATTTTGTATATCGATTTGAAATTGTCAATGATGGTGGTAATTTCACCAGAATCGATCAAATCTTTCACTACAAATGATGCTAGTTGACCGGGCGTACCACCCGATTTGTTGGCACCTGTATTTGCTAATTGTAATGACAACTTTTCATTGGAAGTTTCTTGCCATCCCAGTCTCAAACCTGGGGCAATTATCTTGGAGAATGTACAGTTACTTACAACATTACCATATGTAGTTGGATTGGAATCCTGATCCAAATGAATCAATTTTGGGATACGATTATTGGTATCTCTGTAGTCTAATAAGTCGTACACATCATCAGCAACGATTAAAACATCGTACTTTCTTGCTAACTCGATCAATTTTTGTCTAGTTTCGACAGAATAAACCAAACCTCCAGGATTACTAAAAGTTGGAACAAGATAAATGACAAACCGGTAGAGTTTCCAGGCACCTCTTTCTGGGTCTTCGATCACATTAGTGTCAATGGAAGGTAAATCCTTTGAATAGTGAATTAACCTTTCTTCCAAGTACTCTAAATCAATATCATATTTACTGCTATGAACATCACTATTTCCAGTTTCATTAATGGCAGTTAATTTCCCTTCAAACCCAGCATCAATGAAGGCACCGTTAATCAAATAATATGTTGGCGTCACAATAAACGCTTGCTTAGTAACATCATGACTAGTACAAGCTGTTAAAAGATTAGCAACCCCATACGATGCACCAGCTGTCAAATTTATAGAATCAGCATTAATTTCACGGTCATAGTACTCGCCTATCCATTTACTAATTGATTTTCTAACGTCTAGATTACCGGGATCCGTACCATAAGCTAGCGGGTGTTGGTTATCTGAATCGTTTTCGTAGTCGTCGTAAGAATTGCTTAACACTTTGGTATAACTATTGGCTATTTGAGTTGCTGGGTACAACCTCTTGGTTGGGTGTCCCTTAAAGAAGTTAATTGACATTCTAATGGTATCAATGGTGAAACAAGATTAATTCAACAACGATTAGTGATAACTAGAGTCATAATCGCAAGCTAGGTCAATCACGTGGAAATTGTGGTTTTCAACATAGAATCATTTTTGGTGATAAAAGTTAGGATTAAGTGCTTTACGAAGTTTGAAACTGTGGATTGCGTTCAAAACTAACCATTCGGATTTAAATTTGAGTGATTTTAGCGTTTGAAGTGTTCCCTCGACCAAAATTTTGCAACCATTACCACAATTGCGAATGGCCACACTAAACCATATTTAGTAAGCAAGTTTATTTATGGATAGACTCCATTCAGTACCTTCTTGTTTGTTTGGAGATCAAAGCAAAATACTCGATATCAGTAGCTACAAGTCACACAGTAAAACATATATTCATCAAGGTAATTCGGATTGAAAAGGAAAGTACTGGACGAAAAGTCCAGCAGAAGCAGTAGAAGAGAGAGAACACACTCTATTATATTGGCTGAGTTTCAAGTATTCCCATTATTATAACTAGCTAGTGGAAAACTGGACAATACTAGATAATTGCACAAAGTAAAGGTCTCATTGCATTCCATTACTGAATTTTCTATCCCTAAGACATTATCTTTATCAGTGTTAGAGTTAGATTTAGAATTGTTTAGAGCAGCCATTGTAGTATTCTATCAGAGCTATTTTAATACCCAGCACTTTAATTGTATTGACAATCTGCTTCGCTTTATATAGAATTGGATAACAAGTCCGTTCTATATTTCATCCTGCAAGCACTCTTTGTAGCAAGTACCACATTTCCAAATTCATAGTTGACAATGTGAGAGTGTACTTTTTCTAAACATACATACGGAGATTGTTTCACGTATTCGTAATTCTTATCGTAATTGCCTAGGTGATGTGTCACTATTTGGCGTTTCCACCTCTTATGTATCAGATAATTCCTAATTCAGCTTGCGCAATGATTTTGGTCAATGAAATTGTTCCACAGCGTAAGGAACAGAGCTACACAAACAAAATTAAAGATATCTACCTTCCCTATTACAGCCTTGGTAATATTCAATTCCCCTTGTTTATTATTACTCTGGTACAACCTTGGAATCAAAGTGTATTCAGCGCTAGTGTGATTGGTATTGCAATGGCTGCGAAAGTCCCCAAACTACCAGCAAAATCACTTTCTTCCACCTTTTTTTTTCAAATAAATAATTGCCTTGAAACGTTCTCTTTCTCGTAATTATACCATACCCTCTGTACTGCCTGGCCAGTTTCACTTCTTGAACTTCTGCTGGGTCCATTATTGCTAGTATTCAATCCTAACTGTAGCGCTACCATATTTTCTATATACAGTTGCTCGTTTTTAAAAGTTTTCCACCAATAAAAACTAATTCAACTAATACCATAGTTATACGAAGTTCAAACTAACAGTAATAATTGAAGCAATCATGCCAAGTGGAGCTGGGATCATATTGAGTGCGTTAATGGGGTCGTTGGCCAGAAAAATGCAAGTTTCCTTGATTGGAAAGACTTATCCTCAAGGATTAAATAGACTTACTGGTTATGTCTTAAGTTCAGCAGTATTTGTTGGAGGATACGTCGTCATTGACCATTACATGGAAAACAACAAGCAGTTGTTACAAAGAAGATTAGCTGTTTTGAGAGAACAAAGAGCTCAAAAGGCCATTTTCCACGAGTTTGAAGAAGAACCTGATCACAGAATTACCGCCGATAAAAGATCCAATTTCTTTAGATTGTTTGACAAATTCGGTGCTGCTTACAAATAAGCACCACACAGCTCGAACCATCTGGATACCGCTTGTTCTTTGTGCAAATTTTGTGCAAATTGCATTAATTCCTCTATCTTTGACTATGGATAATTTATATGACATTTCCTTTCCATGAAATTGCTGTAAGGCAGTTTACTTTCCACCAGGTTGAATATTTAATATTCAATGTAAATTATTGATGTACTGAGATACGCATAGAATCATTTAATTGATTAAATTATAAAAATTGTTTTAGTAGTAAATAGTTTGTTATTATTACAATAGAATACATATCATGAAATTAATCTAATCTAGCTGTCGTCCTCTTCCTCTTCGACTTCTTCCTCCGTAGCTTTCTGGTGCACTCCTTCATCATCGGTGTTTTCCATGTCACTGTTGAACTCTTCGGCAATGTCTTCTTCACTGTCATCTTCCATGTTATTTTCGTTGAAATCGTCATCTTCTTCATCTTCACTGTCCAAGTCGCCGTTTCCCACTAATAGCGCGGTTCCACTAGTGGCATCTTCATTCTTAGCCTCGACTTTTTCCACTTTTTCTCGTAATTCGTCGGCAAAGCTTTCATCTTTGACATCGTTAGCTTTCATAAATTCATCCACAATAGCAAAGAATTTTTGGTCGATCATTGAGAATTCTATGGGTTTTATTTCACTTTTAATCGTCAAATTCAACGAAAAAGTGATTCTCGTTATATTTGAATAGCTTGCCGTTAAAATTTGCGATATTTCAAACACCAAGATGGGCTTTTTAAATGCAAATATTAAATAGGCTGGATTGGCTTCATTTTGCGACAAAAACAAAAGACACCCTTCTTTCGATCCCTTGTAGGCTTCACATATTATAAGAGTGGAATTGTCCTGTCTTGTCACGGCAATGGCGTTGTCAGAGTTCAAAGTATACTTATTTTTGAATACAGTAGACCCAGGCAAATAATTAATAAGGTTTATTCCACATAGTTTGAATTGTCTGGTGAAATAGTCTATAATGGTTTCTTGAATTGGATTCAAATCCAACGAGTTGGTATCATTATCATGGTTTGGAAACTGATTATCGATATTGGCAGGCAATTTCCCCAATTTAACCAACGTCTTCTTGATCAAATCCAAATTAATTTGACAGATAATCGGATCAGATTGTAAATTATCATTCAACCAAAAGCAAAGGTTGACAATCATCTTTTTCTTGGAGTTTGTCGAGTTATTCAAGATAGGTAATAGTATACATAATTTGATAGAAGTGGACAAGTTGATCATGGACAACTCGGGGATATTGCTGGTGGGATTGACAATGCTTAGCACTGGAATTGGCGTGCCTTGTTGTTCAATCAAATGAAACGTCAAGTTTAACTTCTTTCTAAATGGTGATTGGAAGCTAACCAGTTGAATTTCGAAAATCACCGTGGCAGGATCAATGGCGTGGTCGATATGGATAACTTGCGACCCAGCAACAACTTCAGACGTTTCATTCACTTCAATTTTTCTCTTTTTATGTTCAACCTCATCGTTAGCCTGCGATGGGTGAAGTAAACAGTGGTATAACTCCAGCATTATCGCTTCAGACCCAGGATTTTTCGATATTAACTCGTTCAACTTGACCTGTAAAGGCTGTGGCAACGTCAGAACCCACTCCATCTTTTTTAGTGCCGTTTGTTTGCCTTTCTCTGTAAGATTCTCACTGTTGTATTTACAAGAATTGATTTTTTTGAACGCGTAAGCGGCTACCATTATTTAGATTTTAGAGGGTAGTTTTAACCTATTGAGTTTGGTTATTGTCGAGGTTTATCCTACAGTGAGTTGTGCTAACTTGTAGAATTGAACTTTAGCTACCTATCGGTGTAATTGCGGTACTTTTGCGTTGGAAACTGGCCGAGTTCTTGTCATTGTAAACCATTGAGATTTTGCAGCTAAAACAATTATGGAACTATTTGTGGAAAATAGTGATATAATAGTGGTGTTGCCGTCGATATTGCCGGGTTTACTACTGTTACAGAGTAATTATGCCTATTTATCGTCTTTTGCTGGCGAAGATAGCTCAATTTTTAAACAATTTACTGCCTTAGTCGCTGAATCATACACCTCAATCAAGGTAGATTCGAATAGAAATTTGCAATTATCTTTGTTAATGGGTGAAAGTTACATAAATGCGTTGACTATTGTACTACAGAATAGAATTGTTGATTTGAATCAGGGTTTATTTATAATATCTCCTGCTGGAAGTGCTGTTTCCAAGTTGAACTTTATATTGAGTCAAAATAACGTATATGTGGAAGATGACAAGTTGGTAAGAGCCACTCCGATTGTAGTGGATGTGCTTCCAACGTTATCCAATGACGATATCTTGGTGGACGTGGCGAATTGGTTCTGTGAATGTGAGGAATTCACAACTAGTTGTAATTATAGTCAATTTCAAGGGTACCAAGATAGTGTAAACTATGAAGAAAGCAACTATATTACCAACTTGTTGAATTCGTGTTCTACAAGACTACAGAAGGAGCTACCTATGTGTTGTCATTTGCTAGCCATATTGATTATGCAAATGAATATATCTGTTTACAAGGAAGCAAGTTGCAACTGAGCACTTTTGTTCAAAGAATAAGTTCTTGATCATTATTTGACTGAAAAGCTACAACTATGAAACTAGTAGCATGTTACTGCTTGGGTTCAAAAATACTGTACTAGGCTGCAATATTCTACCATTCCTTGCAAACAATGTTATGGCTTCCAGAAGTACTTCAAAGCACCGACTATTCCCCAAAAGTGAAAGACCATTCTTCCTGTGCTTATTCGTGAATTTAGCATGAACTGCGCAATACGTGATTAGAGCAGCCCATCACACACAAATGTTCAGATAAGGCAAATACGAGAATTTACGGCAGGCGAGCATAAATGACTATGCTCCGAACAATGTAAGCGGGCTGAATGATTGGTTGCACCGATGCAACCCTAGACAAAGAATATAATCAAGCTAGTGGAAACTGGTGCAACAGCTTACCGTACCCTGGCCGCAAACTGGTGACACTTTAAACCCCCAAAGAAGTCAGAAACAGCGGACCACAGCTTGATAACGGCAAGAATGGACCATGATAACACAAAATACAAACCATGACAACTCAACCAAATATTGTTCAAATTTAATTTTTATTTCATAAAAACAACCACAACACTCCAAATAACCCATCCACGCCTATTTCACAATCTTCAACCTTTCCTCTATCATCCAGCTTCAACTTATAGCTCTCACTCCCTTGGCTGCTAAAAACCACGTGCCGTTACCAATTTTACAAATTTTTCAGTCTTTTGGAGATTTGATTATGTGACTATTCAGTATTGGACATTCAATTTCTAGTAGAAAAACCTATCACACTAGGGTTACTTGTCCACACTTCATGTTCTGTTAATATATGTCTACATCATCATCTACGAACACTGGTCCCAATAGATTTAGAGCTGATGCAGCTTCATTTTCACCGCAACAGCCCAGCAATTATGGCAATTATAGATCGAACCAAGTGCCTCAACCGCAACAGTTTTATAACCCTCAGCATCAGCAGATGTACATGAATTATGGCGTTCCTGTTTATCCCTACGTTATTCCTCCTCCACAGTATTATTATGGTGCTCCCAATGAATATTATCCACCATACCCTCAGCAGCAATACGTAGGTAATTCGGGAAATCGGGGCAAATTCAATCACCAACTTCACCAAATTCCGCAGCCTCA
Source organism: Suzukiozyma sphagnicola (assembly GCA_030569075.1). Lineage (NCBI taxonomy): Eukaryota > Fungi > Ascomycota > Pichiomycetes > Serinales > Debaryomycetaceae > Suzukiozyma > Suzukiozyma sphagnicola. The sequence goes on from JAJMJR010000037.1 coordinate 45,854, forward strand.
TCAACCTCATCAGCCCCATCAACCTCATCCTAATCATCAGAGCCATCACGATATGGTTCATCCATCAAATATTCCCAACTCGTACCCGAATGTTTCCAATTCCAGAGATTATCAGTATAACTATCATGAATTAAACTCAAATGGTAGTACCAATGATTCCATTGAATCTAATCCTTCTAATTCCCCTATCAAAACTGGTCGAAAATCTTCAAAAGCTGATGCCAAACCTGTTAACAGTGAGAAAATTCCTGCAACTGACGAAAGTCACCAGGGGGAAGTATTGGAAAATAATTCAACCGAGGCCAACGATGCCGATGAAACCACTGGGGCAAAAAGCACACCATCACCTATTAACTTCCCAATCTATTTTAATGAAAATTGCCATGACTTTAATGAATATAATGATCAAATTTTACCTATAAGGAAATCTTTACTTACTGAAAAATATCAACATTTGAATAACATAAAATTTGATAAATTATTCACCGTTTTACCTGCTTCTTATGTCACCATTGACTATAATAATCCCTCGGTCGATGTACAAGCTTTCTCCCCTGTAATTATACCAGCCTCTGTACAAGCAGTCATTGAAGAACAATTCATCGAAGTGGAGCATACTGATAGTGAAGAAACCTCCGAAACACCAACATTACCTTCCACAAATTGGGCATCAATCTTACAAGTAGCTCCTCCAAGTAAAAAATCAGCATCCAAGCCCAAGTCAAATAATACTACTTCGGTCAATAATACTCAGATCATTACCGACCCAGTTGCGCCACCTCCAGAATTTAATATTGCTCATGAGTCGTCTCAACCTTTGGGTATCTTGTTGTTGAGAATTATGTTTGATGCAAATTATTCTATTCATTCGCAAACTTTACCTAAATTTCCAATAACACCACATGGATTATTAAACACCGGTAATATTTGTTACATGAACTCCATTTTACAAGTTCTTATATTTTGCCAACCTTTTAATGTGTTGTTCAAGTTAATTCATGATAAATCGATTGGCAGTTTAAGTCAACCTTCTGAATCTCCTTTAATTGATGCGACCATCAAATTCTTCCAAGAATTTATTAAAGAAGAAGACAATGACGAGGTTGTTCCAGAGCAAAATGACAAGAAACAACAACCATTCGAAGATACCAAACCAATTAGTCCCGATACCTTTTATATGAATTTGATTAGTCATAAAAAATTCCAACATCTTAAATGGGGACAACAAGAAGATGCCGAAGAATTCTTAGGGTATTATCTTGATGGGTTGAATGAAGAATTTGTAGCTGCCATGAAGAAGTTGAGTACCACCATGATAGATGGGTTGATTCAAAACTATTCCATAAACAATCCAGATTCGGAGGATGTAACTCAATTCAAATTTAAAATCAAGGCTACAATCAAGATAATTAGGAATGAAAAGAGTGATTCCCATAATACTAATACCACGGCAGAAGACGACAGTGGTGAAAGTGAATGGAACGAAGTTGGAGCAAATAACAAAAAAATAAGCATCAACAAACCGGTTGAATTTGAACCAACGCCAATTAATCAAATATTTGGGGGACAATTTAAATCTGTATTGACTATACCTCGATCATCTAATGGTACCTCATTTCAAAAGTCAATTACTATTGACCCTTTTCAAAACGTACAACTAGACATATCTGAAGTGCAATCAATCGAACAAGCATTCTTAAATTTGAATAAATTAGAAAAAATCAGTTATAAATCAAGTAATAATCAAGAAGTTCAAATCAAAAAACAAACATTTATTGATAAATTACCAGAAGTTTTGATTATTCATTTAAAGAGATTTTCATATTTAAAGGAAAAAGAGGTAGGTATTGAAAAACTAAGAAAAAAGATTCATTATAGTCATGAACTAAATATTCCAACTAATTTGATTTCCAACAAAGCAATTCATAATACAAGTTATAGATTGACAGGGGTTGTTTATCATCATGGTGTTAGTGCTGCTGGTGGCCATTATACTTGTGATGTATCGCAAAATACAACTTTGAATGGAGAAGATAAGGATCAAGAAGATTGGATCCGGATTGATGATACTTTATTAAAACAAATTACAGAGAATGAAGTATTAAACGGTGGAACTGAAGAGAATATTAAAAATGCTTATCTTTTATTCTATGAAAGAATTTAAGATCAAGTGGAGTGAGAACTGTATTATAGCATGTTATATCAATAGTAATTGTTAAACGTTTTTATTATTGGGGTAATCGAAATTAATAACCAGCCCTACAAACAGTCGATGGAAGTCATCGTCAAGAAACAAAGCAAATGGATTAACAATAGCAGTCAAGATCAAGGGTAAGGAAGATCGAATTTAATCATTTTTTGTCATATAGCATATTCATATTTCATATAATAAAAATATTAATCAGTTTGAACCTGTAAAAGGCTTTGCTATCGTTGGAAGTGTTCCGATCTCTAGATCTCTAGATCTGTGGAAGCTTATTTGGCAAAGTTCGCAACTGGTAAACAGAAATAGATCTACATCAATTACACATTTCGTACATTAAATATAACAATATACAAATTTAAAGTACAATACAATTGAAAGTACACTTTTGGAAGAGAATTATAACATTATTGCATTTATTTTGCTTCAGCCTTTTCTTTGATAGTAGTAATGTTACAATACGATGGTTTTCTATGTGTATACAAGTCCCAAGTCGGGTTGAATTCACTTGGAAACTCTCCATCAATTAAAGTGGCCCTAAGACAAATCAAATCGCCCATGGCCGTTGGTTGAGTATAAATGCAACAAGAACAAGTATCACAAAAATGAATGTACTTTGGTTTTCCAGAATCAGTTGCAGTGTCCACATAAACTTTCGTCTCACCGATAAACTTTACTTCCTCTGGTTTAAGCACAGTAATTACTCCACCAATTGATCCAGAAAGCTTGATACAGGTTGAACAGTAACAAACCACAGGTTGAACCGTTGGTTCATAACTGGTAATTTCAAAGGAAACTGCCTTACAGTGACAAGATCCGTGAATTGGAAACTTCATACTTGATTTGAAATAGATAATAGAGTCAGAGTATATCGTTCAAAAGAATCAATTGTAAAGCAAGAAGATTTGAAATTGCAACACAATGACTAGTTGTCGAAGTATGAATGATGGCTATTTCGTGTAAGAATCATGATTTTGTATATTAACCGGGTTTAAGCTCCTTTCTGTTCCTAAGAGCCATCAAAATTGCCTGTCCTTCTTGTATAAAGTGAAACTCTCAGTATTTTATGCAATGAACAATTTTATAGTGATTTACGAAGTAGTTTTGCCGACCCCCATAAAAATAGTCAATTATATTTGATATTTCAATTGTTCTTTGTACGACTCTACTTTTCTTTCTTTACATTTCCTTGTTCTTTCTGAAACGATTCGGGTAAATCCTGGTGGGCAGAAGTAAATAACTATAAACATAATTAGTACGTAATTGTTTGATTATTAATGTAGCATTGTACGGCATTGGTTCTATTCTTCCGAAGCACTGGAAGCTCAAACTCAAAACTCATAACTCAATGCCTAGAGAGTAGCGTTTGGCACATTATTTGCTAGTTAATGTTACTTTCACCATCGTTCCAGCCAAATGACCATTTTAGGTTACTAAATCCTAAGCCGGAGTTGAACGAGTTGGCATTTCTACTTTGGTAGAAGCAATCGAAAAACCTCTTTATCTATGTATAGAAGTAGTGTGATATCTCTATTCAATTCCTATCATATTAAAGAGAGGCAAATGAAAGTGAAATATTGGTCTCTTCCAGCTACAAGAATAAACTTTACATAACTAATACTTTAAATTTCACTATCTCAATATATTGATCGTAGTACATTTCACTTATGTGGTAGAATATAGACTTTTTACTATGCTTGATCTGTAATAGAAGTAATATTGCAATAGGATGGTTTGCCTTCAGTGAAATATTCAACCTTTGGAATTAACTCACTTGGGAACTCTCCATCAATTAATGTAGAGCTGAGAAAAACGAAGTCCCCCAATGATGATATTTCAAGATAAATTAAACTAGAGCAATTGTCACAAAAATGAAGCATTTTTGGTTGTCCAGAACTGGTTTTGTAATCTGTGTAAACTTTCATTTTACCATTAAACTTAATGTCTTCGGGCTTTAAACGTGGCATGATTCCCCCTATTGATCCAGTTACTTTCCGACATTGGTCACAATAACATATAACGGATGGCGAGTATTCATAACTAACTATCTCAAATGTAATTGCCTTACAAAGACAAGATCCATGTATGGGAAGTTTCATTATGCAAATAATAAACTATAAACTATAAACTAAGCTCAATTCCAGTGTGCTTTTTCTCTATGGGGCTCCTTTGTTTCCTGAACATACTTGAACTTGTATAGAATCGGGGCTTCAACATTTTAGTAGGTTACATTTAGTAAATAGCATTTACTCCTCAACTTACCTTACAATGTCCTCTGTTGCCTTGCACTGATTTACAGTATCCTGGGATTTCCGTAGTCATTGCGTCTAAGGAGACCTAGTTCATGAATATTTGAATATAGGAACAAAGAATGTAATGGTTAAACCTTTCCAACCAGGTTGGGACTTGAACTTCTATTAATTGACTTTTTGCAGTCATCTTAGCAAAGCTAGATTGTGCTTACCTGAAATTTCATTCTTCCACCTAAAAGATTATTCTGATAATAATTCTGTACAAATTAATTTGTAGTGCTTATGGTCTTACGATTCCTTACCTTTCTTATCATCTAATATCTGGGGTACGTTAACACATCTATAAAGTGGGCACGAATGTCTACAGTGCTAATAGTATAAGTAACTTGATCAGCATAGAGATAACTCACCATCAAAGCGGTTTGTGCGTTAAAATTATACTTTCTATCACTTTCCCACGATTTGGGGTTATAAAGTTTAATATGGAAGGAGTTGAAACATGGCTGAGTAAAATCTCTTTTTCCGCACAAAGGTTGCCAAATCATTCTACAAAGAGAACTGATACACATATTAGCTTAACTTCGAGGAAGGTACAATAAAAATACCAAATTAGGTTAGTAGAACGATTGGTACAGATTCGCAATCTACAGAGCGAAGTATCTTTTTCTACACTAAATTTCAAAGTTTAAACATATATTAAAGATTAATTATTAGGTTTGTATAATACAATCGAATTAAAGAAATTAAAAATCCATTTTAAAGTTACATATTAAATCCATTTAATATAATTAAAACAATAAAGCGACACCAGCAGCGGCAACAGCACCAACAAGTCCAGCAGCACCAAATTGTTGAACACCGGCAGCGGAAGAACTGGTGGTAGTGTTAGTTTTGTTAGCAGTACCGTTAGTAGTGTTAGCGGCAGAAACAACGGTGACAGCAGTAAGAGCGACGATAATAGATTTGAATTGCATTGTAAGTAGTTAAGTTGATTGAAAAGAACTACAAAAAACTCAAGAAAAATTTTTTGTTCTTATATAGTCCAGAGATCCTATCCACAGCCCCAAGACAACACGAAAAAAAAATTATGCATAAAAAAAGAAACGATAACCTGAAATCCTTGCACGTGGAGATAAGACTGTGAGTAATATGACGATAACATAGATCGTAGCTAATCCACAACAAAGACATGTGGATTCGACAAATGACTGACGTTGATTGTTAAATGTGCGAATTAGGCATTAGTGAAAGATATTGCCGGTCATTCTTTTGTCATTTCCAAATTATAGTGGCAGTAACTTTAATCCTCTCCATTGAAATTATTCTATGCCTTATTTCTTAAAACTTTGTAACACTAATGTGCAAACTCTTGGTGTTTCCTCATCGCTAATAGTATAATTTTTCCACTGCACAGCTCTTAATTGGGTTATATCGTATGCATTAATATTTTAAAAAATTGTGGTACAAAAGTAGTTCTCGACTCCTCCACGACTAAGAAAGGAAATAGCTTCATTGAATCCACACCTTGTTATGTTTCAAACTAGCACAGCCTAGCAAAATCCATTATTGAAATGGTGATATGATCAAGCATTACATCATGTCGAAGTAATATGTATTTCATCAGCGAGATGTGTTTCATATTGTCAATACAGCAATGTAGGACGCGATATGTAGGGGAACAATACTTTTAAAGGAGGTAATTATTCCCAATTAAGATAGATTAACATACTAAGCAAACCGTGACAGGCGAAAGATAAGGGGAACTTTCAAAATAAAGATTCTATTACTGGCTTCCGTGGTACTACTACTGAAGCCCTAAGCAATTTACTTGGGAGTTATACACTTTTTCTTTTGATTCAGGAAACTTCCATAAACAGTTCATTTTTTAACATTTAGACATAAAACTTCCCCTAATGTACAATTACAATATACCTGAAATTTGCACTACCTAAGTTTATGAAATGAAATAAACTTTACGTAGTGCCACTAAACTACGTAGTGGCACAAATTATTCGTAACCGCTCTACTTTTCATCCGAAAACAAGTCCAAATCTATCTGTTCTTGGTGAGCTCAAGATAATTATTAGCCCAGTGACACTACTGTAATTTTGATGGCTGCCACAAACAAACAACCACAAACGCGTTATAAGTAACAGAATACAACCTCTAAATCTCTTAGCTATTTGATCTGGGTCTCGACCGATTAACAAATAGCCGATATTTACGTCATCTTGTTGTCTTTCACTCAACTCCGAGCCCCTTGCAAATGTATATGTCTTTTCTTTGTTTTCCTCCACCGTGTTTGTTAGTCGTCGTCCTTCTCTCTTGTACTTTGTTGTAGAGATACCGAGTGTCTAAGTAGGTAGTCTACATCAACAGCTATACAAGGCACTCTCAACTGAATTTCTTGAGCTCTCTACATTTTTCAGCATTTCTATACATCACCACTCAAGTGTGTCTGTTGCTCATCGTTTTTGACAGAGCTGAATTGTTACTTTTCTTTGTTTGTCTTTTTGTCGTCTTTGGTTAGTGTTCTGTAGCATTCTATTTTGTCTATAAGTCGTATTCTGTTCATGAAATCATTTCTTGCAAAATACAAAGTAACTACATTGAATCAAATCAGTTTACTATGTGGCTTTACTAATGGTACAAATAAACAACAAAGAATAGATTCCATTATTTCTGGTTTACAGTTATATAATCATATTAATAGTAGAGATAATGTTCGCAATTTGAATGTTCTTTCAATTGACATAGGTTTTAAGAACTTTTCATACTGTCAAACTCATGTTAATTTAATTTCTAACACTCCAATAACGATTTCGAATTGGAATAAATTAAATCTTGAAGATGAATTTTCTCAGAACTATCAACAGTTAAATTATTCTTCTTTATCTAATGAAAAGAATTATTTGAACTTTCTAGCTGGGGAAATTTCCCAGAAATTACTACATTTAAATAGTGATATTGCTATTATTGAAACCCAAAGAACTAAATCTAACAATAATCAAATTACTCTTCCCACGATTTTGAAAAACTATACTTTAGAAAATCTAATTTATAATCAATTTTATTTGCAACGGAAGTTGATTCTTCCCATGACTTCAGCACAAATGATAAATTTTTGGTTGAATCGATTTATTTGTAAAAAATCAATTAAATTGGCGAAAAATTCTAAACAGTTTCGAAACCAATTAGTACTTAATTGGCTAACGAATTCGAAGTTTGTACAATTTGATAAATTGAATTCAAATTTAGCTGCAACTTCAAGTTTGCAGACTATTTCAACTCCAGTGACAAAGTCAATGTTACTTTCGAGTTTGAATCTACCAACTACAAATAACAAAATCGATGACTTGGTGGATAGTTTACTTTATAATTTGACCATTATTCAACAATTGAAAAACCAACGAATGTTGGATTACTATCTAGTGAATCAACTTGATTTGGTAGAATTCGTGGACATATATAATCAAGTTCAATTGGATTTAATTGAGGATCTTGTAGTCAATAATAGCTTGAAGCTAGCGACAGATTTCGTTAAGCCATAACCTCTTGTGTCACCATTGAATCACTGTCTGTTATTGGACATTAATCCAATTGCAAGGTTCTTCAATTGCATCTACATCGAGCTTAAATCCTCGTTAGTCTTACTTCATTTTTTGCATATATTCATAAAATACAATGTCATGATTTTACCAATGTGTACCAACATTGACCTATAGTATATTTTGAGTCTCTTTCGGTATGGAGAGTTTTTGTTCGATCTGTTTTCCGTCGTCGCAATCCTGATCAGTTATGTCGAAAATTAAATCATCATCGTCGTCGACTTGTTTGAGTCTTAGCTTAGATCGACCTGTTTTTCCATTTTTCTCATTATCGTTTTCTCCATTCTCTTCATCATCTTCACCTTTGCCATCTTCCGCATCATCATCCTCATCGTCGTCGTCGTCGTCATCGTCATCATCGTCGTCGTCATCGTCATCGTCGTCGCCATTGTCTCCATCTTCTCCATCGTCTACACGATCTTCTCCGTCATCTTCATCGTTATCTTCTTCTTCGATCTCATTCACATCCACTTCACCATCGAGCTTGGCTCTTTCTGCTTTAATACTGGTTATTCTTCTTTTCAAGATATTGACGACTTCCGACCATTCTCTCATTCCACCCATACCAATATCTCCACAAACTAAAACCTTCTCAACTGGTTTCAAAATTTCAATTCCAAACCAATCTGGAGAGCTTAAAATGGCCAATTGTTTCGCAGTAATTGGATGAGTATACATAAATGTATTCATAGCAGGAGCTGCTAAAATAGGTTTTTTGATATTTGTTTGTTGGGGTCCCCAAGCTCGAATAATATTAGTTAATAAATTATCAGAAATACCATTAGCTATTTTGGCAAGGGTATTGGCCGATAAAGGAGAAATCAACATTATATCCGCCCACCTTCTCAATTCATTGTGCAAAATCATCTTATCGAATGGATTTTTAGGCTTCCTGCTGGCAGTAGTTTCAGTGGTAGAGTATTCATAGTTGGCCCACTCATCTTCATCACGCCAAATTTTAACATCATTATGAATCTTTAACCCTTTCAAGAAATGGGTAGCTGATTTAGTCACAACCAATTGAATGGAAATTTTATTTGTGCCATAAATTTGAAATAATTTGTCAATGATTAATGGAACTTTGATAGTGGCAACACTACCTGTGCATGCTAATAAGATATGAAATTTACCGTCATCCTCAAAAGTAAGAAATTGTTGAAAAGGTACTGGGGGGCCCACAGGAGAGGCAACAATGATCTTTTTAGGTTTCTTTGTAGAATTTTTTCTGGAAATAGTAATTGGCTCTGTTTTAGAATTTCTTCTGGACGATTCGTTGGAATTAGGGAGTTGAATTGAAGGTGCTTGGCTCTGAGTAGTCTTCTTTTCTTCCGTCGGTGGAGGAGTTGGAGACGTTAATCTCTTTACTTTATTATCAAAATTTGACAGAATCATTCTTGGGGATGTATGATCAGGAGAATTGACTCTTGACGAATTTGGCGACGAAAAGTTCGAATGGACTTTGGTTTGGATGTTTGGCAAGAATGATAAGATTTCGGTTGAGTCCTTATTCAGTTTCAATAAGCTTGTATTTCTTGAAAGAGATGGCTGTGGTTGTTGTGGTTGACCTGGCAAAGCTATGGCGCTTGGCTGCGACGAAATTGTGAATCTTCTTGATCTTTCTTGAGCACCATCATCATTAAATTTCACCGAAGGATTGGCTTTAGTCAATGGAATGGAAGACTGTAAATTGGGAGGAAGTGGAATCAACTCATGAGACTGCAAGCCTGGGAAGGAGGAAATGGAATGGGTTCTGTTGTTTATAATGGAGGGAACAGCATTAGAAGTTTTGGAAATGATTGAAGGTTTTCTTGACGAAGGTCTTGATCCATTAGTAATATCACTAGTAAACGAAGCACTAACATCAGTAGAATCGGGTAAATCCTGGGAATTTCCGCCAGTAGATTGGTGTGATTGACTCATATATCCCCTACGATTTTTACGCTGTGATTTGAGGAATGCAATACGTTAGGATAAGGAGTTATTGGAGTTGAAGAGCTGGATCAATGGAATTTTTTAAATCCAGTTTGCGGTATTTTTTCTCGGTAGAGAAACTTTTTTATGGCCGATATGGAAGTGATTTTACTGCGAATGGTAGTACATTTACTACGATGCTCTCGTTAAGGTAAAGGTATCTAGCGAGGCGTCGCATTCCCAACATTCAACCTAGTGACTATATTTAGCTATTTAGCAGTAGCTCACCTGAAACAGCGGTAACGGTAGTAATTTACTACCGTGGGTGGCGCCGCACAGTAGTATGTAGTTGTTAATAGCAGAAACACCAACAAATTAAGCACTAGTAAAGTCCACTTTGAGGTGTGCTTTCTAGCGCTTCAGCAGTATTGAAGCTTAGAGAAGTGTAGAGAAGTGTAGAGAAGTATAAACCAGTGAAGAATGCTAATTTGTCAAGTGTGTAGGCAATTTTGAGAGAGATTGGCTCATTGGCACTGACACTTGAAGCACCACTATGTAGAACTGCTTTTAATATGTAGAACTGCTATTTATGTAATTTAAGTAGAAAATGCAACTGGTCTTCGTACAGGCCACTTGATGTGACATAAAATTGTTGATGTGAAATTTGGACCTCGATTCGAACCTCATGCAAGGAACCATGCTTGATGTATAGGATGGGGAAGAAATGTATACTCATGCGAGTATTGAGTGATAAGAAAGTGGGCAGGTAAACATGTAATATCGTGGTGTTCTAGACAAGCGATTTGAGTTGAAAATGGATAATTCTTTCAAGTATTGCTAGTGGTAATAATAACTAGTGTAATTTAAGCATATATATAAAAATTTTACATTATTTTTGCAAAACATTAAAGAAAATAGAAGAGTACCGAGGATTCATTAAAAAGTATCGTTCAGTAAAAGAAGGGAACAAGGACAAAGAGATGTTTAGGTCACTTGTAAAACATACATGAGCTCGATGCTTTGTTTGAGATATGGCTAGCCAAACTACTTCTGACTCAACTTACAGTTCAAGTCATGATTCATATACATATTTCTCGCAAGGCGAGTTTTTACAACTGCAATATATAGGTTTAGGTAAACAAAAGGCATTAGCGCAATTCTTTTCTACTAAGCACAAGCCGTACTAATGGACATGGCACTGGAGCACATATTTAACCAGCAACTGTGAAATTGGTGAAACAATTTGATAAGGGATTCCCTTTGTCAACACAGATAACCCTTGCTACTTTCTCGTAAACCGTCACTAGTGTTGCTGTTCTGGTGCATCGCGAACTAAAACGTAACCAATAATAACACATTGTCGTATCATTTTGGTGTCGTGCATAGTTTACACTTCATGTAATCTGTAGCATTTATGCAACAGACAAGGCAAACATAATGTGCCAAATCGTCGTACTGAAATATTCCGTTAATCTTATATATTTCAGTACGAAAAAATATTTCAAAGATTTAGATATCGTATAATAGCAGGTAAGGGATCTTCAACAACCGAAATGATTAGCACCCTTGACAGAAGGATGTCTATTCACGATAAGTACTTCGGCATTTAGTTAATACATAACGAAAAAACCTACCACTGTACATTTTCTCACTGAATATATCCAAACGAAATGGTCAAACAAAGTTGTTATTAGACGCCATTTTATAAGTTGGTTGTTTAATAGTGAAATGTTCGAAAAGGTCTAGATAATCACCCAATGCAGCAAAAGCTCCTCCAAAACCGGCAAGATGATTTTGCCGTCCTTCATATTGTAAAGGCGAAAGAGAAATTTGTATTGTGCCATGCAATGCAACGCACAAAGCTACCACAAAATCGAAAAGTGTATTTTTTTTTATCGCAAATTGCAGTGAAAATGTAAACAATCGCTATATTGCAAAATTTTCTCAACTATAAAGCATAGTGGTTTCCAAAGTTTTTATAATATTTCGTTTGTTTTCTTTACCCACTTATACTTTCGTTAAAATGCAATTTACTACTATCGCCTTATTCGCTGCTTCCGCCATTGCTGCCACCCTTACCACCACTGACAAGATCACCACTGTCGCTACTATTACTTCATGTGGTCCAGAAGTCACTAACTGTCCAGCTGTCTCCCACTCTGCTCACAACGCTACCAACGTCACCGTCTCTTCTTTCGAAGCTTCCGGTAACAGAGTCCAATTCGCTGGTGTTGCTGCTTTAGCTGCTGGTGCTTTATTAGCTTTATAAGTTAATTAAACCCCAACTTTAGCGCACTTTTAGTTTAGATTTAGTCTATTAGTGTTTAAATATAATTCCTATACCTGCAGTGTTTAGAAATGAATATTTATTAATAATTTAATTGTAACTATTGTAATCGCTTATACTTCACAAATCATTTGCTCGTTTTAACTGGTTTTCTTCTATCTTTTAGTATGCGAAACGATTATACTTGTGAACTCGCTATATCTTGTTTACACTTGCTTTGGAGTACTTAGTCCTTAAGAAACTGCTTCATCTTGCGTAAACACCTACTAACGATAATTTCGTTAGATCAAGGGTCTACAGAAGAATATATTATATTAATACAACTGTACACTCCCGTAAACCTTCACGGACAGAACAAGGGATTATGAAAGGTTAATTCAGTCTACAAACCAGGGTTGCTATTAGTTTTGAAAGGTTGGCATATGTGGTAGAACTGGAGCAGGTAAATCTTCAATAATGACTGCACTCTATGGGTTCATTTCGTCAACATGATGGTTCTAAATTATGGGATGCATTAAGAAGAACTGGCTTAATTGAAAGAGGCACAACAGCACATTCGATCAACCTGACTATGTGTATAATAATTTCATATCGAAATTCAATGATACTTCAGAAAATCATAACTATTAGCTTTCTCCGGCTGGATAATAAGGTGTTCTGAACCACTCTTCCTCTACGTATATTTTACGCTACAACAGTTTTGTAATACATATTTAAAACCTATAAAAATGACGAAAAACAATTGACTCTATGAGACCGGCTCAAGTATCTATTTAAATAACGTATATCTTAATTCTAATTTCCAAGTTTTAAACATCCATTTCTATCGTATGGACCAGGAGTTCTAACATATGGATCCAATTTAAGATAGTAATTAGAAAATTCAATATTAAGAGCTATTTTTTCTTCTAAATATCGGGAACTGGCTTCTGGGTTGGTTGCTTCTACCCACTTGGTAGTTGCAGTCATATATTTCAAATTTACCTCATCCAATTCCTTCTTAAGTCTTCGATACGTCGCATCTTTCTTTTTTGGCGGCTTATCATCACCAGGTTGTGGAATAGGATATGTTGCACCTGTAGTATCTACACCTCCTAATTCTTCCGGAATATACTCTGGATTAATATAGTGGCTCAATTCTTCGAAATTCTTAGTGAATCTAACCTTGGAAGCAACTACTGGATCCAACCAATGTTTAATAATATTCCAAACAGTAGAGAAAACCCAAGGAGCATTATGAATATAAATTCTTCCTAAACATTCAGGATAATGGGCTTCAAACATTTGAGCCAAGAACCTGATTGCAACATAATCAGCATTTTTCAAGGTAAACCCGGTTAAATCAAACACGATAGACCCTGTATCAAAAGACTCGGTAACTTCTCTTAAAAATAACCGACACCACTCAATAGTCATAACGGAAAATCTTTTAGTTTCTTCAGCTGGGGAATCAGAACCAAAATGTTTCTTAGCTAGAAACCAAAAAATTGGATTATTCAAATTATCTATCCCATTAATCCAAGATTTTTCAGTAGTGAAATTCTTAATTAATCCTTTATTCCTACCTTCTAAATAAGATGGAGCATCTCCTTCCATAATCCACGCATCAGCAGTATACTCTTTTCTCCATATAACAGAATTGACCAACATTCTAATAGCATTTTCTGGATGCCATTTCCTAGCCCTGATAAATCTCAATAGGAAGTTATCAGGTAAGTCATTTCTACCTGCATTGATAAAAGCAAGTTGGAACTCACGAGGAGAAAGTTTGCCAATGTCTGCATTTATTTCTGGATGGAGAATAACCTTTCTGTATGGTACTTTACCAGCGTGACCATGCCAAGTAGAAGCACCTCCGTTATTTGATTTGGAATGGGGAGGTGCTGGAAAATCGTCTGGATCAGTTAAAGTGGTTTCAGCGGTAATAAATGACGCCATAGAATTAACATCTGAACCATCGTCGTCTTCCTCATCAGATATGTAATCTGGATCAAATTCGAAAGTCAACTTATAGTGATTCACAAAAGTATTGAGAACGGTTTCTGACGGAAATTCCGTGGGGATATATTTTTCAGACAGCGACTTCGTTTGGATGTCTCTCAACCGAGGAGAATCAGCAGGAGCCTTAAGTACTTCTTCTTCACCGCCACCGAAAAATCCACCTTTCTTTTTGTTAGAAGCAGCAGTTTTCGAAGTAGCTACTGAAAGCTGAGAATTTATTGAAGTAGTTCTACTGATGGCATCACGAGCAGTAGAAGTAGACGATGCAACATAGCTCTCCCTATACTTGACGTCTTCAACTGAAATATTTAAATCGTAACCCCAAGATTTGAGCACAATTGCCCATACTTGTTTCAATGTGATTTCTTCTTCTCCAGTAAGACTTTGAATTCTCCCCGGTCTATAATTGACTGCGGCTGGAATCACATATCTATTCTTTGAGAAATCGGACGATTTAGATTTCGAAGAAACTACGTTTGAACTGGATTTTGAATAGGAATCTCTTCCAGATGATCCACGAGAATCCTTGTGTGATCTACCATCACCGTCATTTCTCGAATCACGACGACGATGGCTTCTAGAACCTCTATGGTGTCTTTCTTTGTTAGATTCGTGGTTTCCAGAATCTTCTCGGTGACTATGATCTTCTCGGTGACCACGATCACCACGATCACCACGATCACCATCTCTTCCAGATCTGGATCTACCACCTAATATTCTAGAATGGCTCTCCTTGTCATCATTGGAATGTCCATGTCCATGTCCAGAAGAGCGATGTCTCCTCCGTCTTCTAACACTATCATCTCCTTCTTGGTCGTCATAAGCTCCATCATTCTCACTTCTTCCAAAAGATGGTTCTCCTAAGGGCTCCCTACCGTAAGTTGGTTTTTTGATGTACATATTTCTCCGAAGCGGGACACAATTGTACAAAAAGTTGAAAAATTAAAAAAAAAAATACAATTAGGTTAAAATAAACTGTAATAAATAAAACAAAAATATCGAGAATTCAATGGCATATTTATTCAACAATTTAAGGGCCGCACCAGACACAAATGCATTAGTGTTGACATGTGAGTGGCGATGCTTAATTGTACTTGAAGAAAGCGTAGAGGGGTACATTGGGTTTAATTTTAATTTAGTAACATTCGAATCTACAAACCAAATGAAGTTTACGAAATTCCATTCTAATTTACACTTACCAAGCAATTGCTTTGGAGACGACGTTTCTAGTACTTCCAATACAAGGTACGCTTTGAAGCTGGGTGTAGTAGTGGTTTGTTCTTTTGCAACGACAACTTGGAACACTTCTCCACATTTTAGTTAGGTTATATGCAAGACAATAACTGCAAGCGTTATTTTTAGACGATCACAATCCTTGAAAAAACAAGGTGAAACTGGAAATGTTTTCCATCATCACATATAATCTTCCTCCGCAGTTGCTATCCCCCTACAAACTTCAGATTATCAGTTTACGCCAGCCAATTGAAATACAGCCTTCGAGGATTAAAATTAATACAAGTAGGGGTTGCAGCTATATTCACATGAATAAAGTAGTTGTAATCACACTGCATCAAGATAGCTGCAACCCCTAATAGTTCCCACTTGTTCATTCTATAACGGAATCCTGGACTTGAAACCAGTATTCCGTATATAATATTTTATCGTAACTGGTTATTGTAGTAATTTCTATGAATAACAAAGCTGGTGAGACCGCGGACCTATCGTTCTTCGTTGTGGGGACAATGAGCAAATTATGTGTTAGTACCATTTTCAGCAGTCATATATTTAAAGTTCTTGGTAATCCGGCATGAATTCAATTGCAACCATACATTACAGCCTATAGTATTGGCCATGTTCGTACCAACGGTTCCGTTGGCTGCAGAAGAAGAGTACAGTGTTGACATGCTAACAATCATATATAAATACACCTATCTGAACTTGCCAACAAATGATTCTCCTTGTTCCATATGAATTTTTAATAATTCCAAAACTATTCAGAGACAAAAGGAGGATACTTAGTCTGTGGAATGATACAAAGATGAATATAACAATGAATTACGTTCAATATTGTAGAAACCAATTTGAATAACGAATAATAATACAACAGCTTCATTGAAGAGCTATTGATAGAATGTTACATACTAATGAAAATAATTCATTCAAAAGAAGTGTATAGAATAGAATGACAATCTGACTGGTAATCAATTAGCCAGCAGCCAGCGAATAGGGGTCAGAAAATGAAGCATGTTAATAGTTTGTTACTGAATATTGACTAGAACACAAAGAAACTTCTCCTCATGCAATCATATTTACCTGTGATTTAAAAATACACTGGAATTGCTTCTCCTCTTTATTAATCACTTGATGAATGATGTCTACCCTTACTATGTCGTAATTAATACGACATTCCAAATTTGGGAAAATGTCTCTAACAGTTAAATCGTGCATAGTAACTTTGCAACCCTTAGCCACGTTTGCAGCCATAAAATGATTACAAACACCAATATTTGAAAAATGCTGCTATAGTAGAGAGAAATACAAGAGGAAACCATCACCATTGGTCCAACAAGGTTTGCTACAATGGAATTAACCGGTTTAACCATATTTAACTCAATTTTATACCAGTAATAGCTCCTATTGTCTTTACTCATCTTGGTCGCACGTGGATTTTGCAACCACATAAAATCTCAAATTGATGGAATTGTAATTGTGAACAAGGTATACTTTATTCTTTTCTTCAAATGAAATTCTTGACAATTGCTTTGTTCACTGCTGTTGTTTCATCAGCAACTATCACCGAAACTTTATCTTCCACTAATGTTCGTACTATAACTTCTTGCGGAGTTAATGGTTCCAACAGTAGCAATACCACTTTAACTCACTCAGTAATTCAAGCTGGTGTTGCTAATTCCAACCATTACCACATCGCTGGTATTGCTGCTTTGGTTGTCGGAGTTCTTGCATCTCTTTAGGTTAGCAAAATTACCACTAGATTACCACAATCATTTTTTTAAAAGTTTAATAGATTAGAATCATAGAAAAAAATTAATTGAAAATTCGATAAAAGTTTATTATAAAATGGTTAGCTTTAAGTGATGAGACCATATTCCTTTGAAATCCTTTAGTTCTTGCGTTTACTACTATGTAGTACTATTTTTATACCTTGCTACTTGCTTTTATATCTTGCTATTTAATATATTTAATACGTAATAATATTGTAGTTGTTAATCGTTGCAGTATTGACAATTGTAATGATTGCAGTACTTGTGAAGTGGCGAATTTTAATTTGTCAAATAGATTGCATAGTTTTGTTCTGGTAAATTTTACATGAGTTCATTAAAACAGTTCCATTAACTATAAAAGACTAGAGATTGAAGAATTGACTTGAGCAGCGTTTAATTTTTCTAATTCTACCTTAGTAGCCATTGAAATCACTTCTTTTGTATCAACTTGATTGCTTCTTAACAATTCCGGTAATATTTCCACGATTAATTGACCTAATCCTTGTCTCGTGGATTCATCAGTAAGAGAGAACTCTGTAAGTTGAATCATTAATTCAGAGTCTTTTATTGCAACAAAAATTTCTTCATAAGGGATGACGTCTGCCTTGAGCAACTCAATAACTAATTTAGCCGTGGCATGTCTAGTTTTGTATTCTGATAAGGTCAATTTAATAATTGGAAGTAATAACCCAGATTTCTTTAAAGCACTAAAGACTTTGGTCAACAATTTTTCAACAGTATCACCTCGTTTACTTAAATCACCATCACCATTTGCATTGGAAAATTGAAAAAGAGCAATATCCTTTAATACTCCATTTAATACATTTATTAAATGTAAATTTTCTTTACCCTTGTTTATAAAGCTAGATAATCCACGTTCAACCAACTCATCTTTCTCGAAAGGGATGACAGGAGAACCTAATGCGGCAGCAAAATATGTAGCAAGATATAATACTGCTAATTTCATCATTCTTTGATTTAAAAAAAAACCAAAAAATAGATATTTCAAGCTCCTTTTAAACCAGCAGGGCCAAATTTATTCTAATGTTATACTTTCTTATTGTAGTGAAACCATTATAAGTTCCCAATCGTTCCAATTTAGAAATGTGAATTTTCTACTATAATACAGGCGTTTATGCAACAATTGGAATCAGTTTATGAATTCTTGAGCTAAGATTATAAAACCACAGCTTCATTAGACTCGAGAACTTTATTAATTAGTTATTAATTCATATCCGTGATTACCAGAATGAGATTTTGACTTCCACGGTGATATTCTGGTTAGAATATTTTTGAACTCCAGCTTTATCGTTTTGTTCCGCTTAATCATATTATATTGCTCCAAGGTTCCATTTTGTAAACTGAATGTTTCATTGCTTGATATTTCGCTTTCTAATTCAACGGCTGAAACTTTATTAAGTTTTGGCGCTTTATACGTCTTTAACAATAATGAATTTAATACAACACTAACAGAACTCAACATCATAGCACCCCCTGCTGCAACAGGTGGCAACATTAAGTTGAATGGTAAGAAGAGCCCCATAGCAAATGGTAACATTAATATATTATAACATGCTGCCCAAAGAAAGTTCCATTTAATTCTATTGAAGGTGAAATTGGAAATTTTTAATGCATTTATCACACCTATTAAATCACTACTTCCTTGTTTATTTCCAAGAAGTACTATATCGGCTGATTCCATTGCAATATCTGTTCCTGAACTAATTGCCATGCCAATATCAGCTTGCGCCAATGCTGGCGCATCGTTTATTCCATCACCAACGAATGCAACCCCAACATTATCACCAAATCTTTTCTTAATATCAACAATTACTCTATCTTTATGAATTGGAGAAACCTCACTAAAAATATTTGATGGTTTAATACCTAATTCGTCTCCTATTTTCTTTGCTGCTTTAAAACTGTCTCCAGTGACAATCCCAATCTGGTATTTTTCAACGTGACGCAAATAGTACAAAACTTCTTTACAATTATCTTTTAATTGATCAGTGAATTCCAAAAATCCAGAGTATTCTCCGTCAATTATAACATGGGCAAGGGTATTGACAGAATCTTGTGACTCCGTCAAGAATTCTGAAGACTCTTTATTGAGGGTTTCTCTTACCATTTTTGCATTTCCAATAAATACAGAATGTTTTTTCCCACTAGACAATTGAACCATCGCCCTCACACCCTTTCCAACAACTACTTTGAAGTCACTGATAGTGGTGCTGAATAAATCTCCTTCAAAACTCAAACCAAGCTTCTCTCTAGCTTCCCTTACAATTGATTTACCAATAGGATGTTCCGAATTAGATTCGACGGAACCAACAATACTCCACCAATCGGAGGAATTGGTCATTTTTCCAAATTGATCGTAATTAACAAGTCTCATA
Source organism: Suzukiozyma sphagnicola (assembly GCA_030569075.1). Lineage (NCBI taxonomy): Eukaryota > Fungi > Ascomycota > Pichiomycetes > Serinales > Debaryomycetaceae > Suzukiozyma > Suzukiozyma sphagnicola. The sequence continues at coordinate 65,514 of JAJMJR010000037.1, forward strand.
TCTCCTGTTGTTAACGTACCAGTTTTATCAAAGAGGATTACATCGATTGAATTTGCTTTCTCGAAGATAGCCCCACCTTTAATCAAAACTCCATGAATAGCACCAACACCAGTTCCCACCATAACTGCAGTTGGTGCTGCGAGACCAAGAGCACATGGACACGCAACCACAACAACAGAAATAGCTATTTTTAAGCAAACAAAGAACCTACCATTCTCATCTGAACTGAATGCCTTTGGTAGACTATCTTTATGTATAATAAAGCACAATAAAGTCCATAAGATAAACGTAGTTGTGGCCAACACAAGCACTCCTGGAACGAACCTTGCTGCAACAACGTCGGCAAATCTCTGTGCTGGGGCTTTATTAACTTGAGAGTCCTTCACTAAATTTATGATTTGCTGTAATTGAGATTTCTTTCCGGATCTTAAAACCTTTATGTGAATTAATTCAGGACCATTGATAGATCCTCCAATAACCTCGTCACCCTTAGTTTTGTAAACTGGTAGTGATTCCCCAGTAATTAATGATTCATCTATTTCTGACTCTCCGAATACAATCTTACCATCTGCTGGAATCTTACCACCTGGTAAGACAATGGCAATGTCGTTGGTTTGAATTAAATCAATAGTAATATTTCTCGTAGGAAAATCAGGGACCAAAGTCTCATTTTTGGATTCAGATTTTTGTTTCTTTTGAAATGAATCATATTCATCAACGTCAATAACAATGGTACATCCGGTTGGAGTTAGTGATACCAACTTTGACAAAGCAGTGGATGTAGACCCTTTGGCTTTGTTTTCAAGCCACTTACCAAATGAAATAAATAATATTAACATGCACGTAGTATCAAATAGTAACTTGGGAGGATGTTCTGATTTTCCATTCCAAACACAAAATATGATAGTTAAAACTGAATAAATGTATGATACCATTGTCGAGATACAAACTAAAACATCCATGGTGGCACTTGCGTTTTTGTTTCTGATGAATGTAGAAAATTTCTTAATGAAAGTCCAACCTAAAACGAATTGGACATAAGTGGTAATCACTAATTGAAGTAGGGAAACCACATACAACCCTGGGAAAAGCGTCCAGCTTTTGAAAACTGAAATTTTCTGGGTATGGTTTAGTATTATTACTGGTACACCGAATATAAACGCTTTGATTAAATTCATCCTCCAATATTGAATATCCTTAACTCTTGACAATACTTTTAATTGAGTAGCAGAAGAGTGATCTATTGAATTTAAAATAGCAAATTTAAATTGTGGGTCTATACCATTCAACCCGTCCACCAATTTTCTTCTGCCTAGGAACGAAGTGTTGAACATTACCAATAATTCGTCCACAATTACATCAGACGAATCGTTATCGTTGGATCTGATAGCTTGAATATCTTGTGAGTTAGGATTTGTAATTAGTTGTCGATTGCTTTGTAAGTTTTTGAAGGACAATTGGAAATCAATGATACCTGGTAAACTGCTAATTAGCGATTCTATTTTATATTGTAAATTTACCACGTCAGTTGAGTTATCAATGCCTAAAATTTGGAAACTTATTTCGTCTGTGGTGTCGTCTTTATTATTTGAGCTTATGAACTCAGCTTCGAAACCACAATCTTGCATTATAGCAATGATTTCCTCCGGAGAAATAGTATTTTCATGCGATACCATAGCTTCTTCCGTCACCAAACTTATTGAAGCATCTACTATATGTGAATTAGCTTTTAACGCGGATATAATGGAACTTGAACAAGAACCACATGTCATGCCATGGATTGCAAAAGAACTATGGACAATGGACTCTTCTATTATTTTGGAGTCGGTTATTTTACAGTCGAATCCACAATTTTCCACGGTTTCAATGATTAATTCCTTGGAAACGGCTGAATCATGAATAACCATACCTGATTCAGTTACCAAAGAAACCGAAACAGACAGCACTCCGGTGATTTTCTCCAATGCTTCAGTAATAGAAGCAGAGCACGATCCACAGGTCATACCCTCAATTGCAATTGATGTGTTATATGTGGCAATTAGCTTATCTTTAGCTTTTGTCGTAGATACCAATTTGGCATCAAATCCACAACCTTCAATCCAGCGACAAATCTCGTCAGCTTGACAAACCGCATCATCGTATTCAACCTTCGCTTCCTCAGTAATCAAACTTACCGAAACATTTGTAATACCATCATGTTCATTTAACGCCGATGTTATTGAAGCACTACAAGATCCACAGGTCATACCCAGAATCGAGATTATCGCCGTAGAACTCATGGTGAGGAACTGCTGAACAAATCACTAGCAATAAACAGCACTTCTGTATGATTCTTTCCACCACAGTGTGCTTACAATACCCCGGCTATATAGTTTGACTAGATCTTGTATGTCGCATAAAAATTATCTTTTCCATCAGTGAGAATTTCCGATGCCTCCGATGAAGCCGACTTCGGCTTGAGCAAATTACCAATCGAATCTTGTGAGGATGCGGCCATAGTGGAGGATGCGGCCATAGTGGAGTTTGCTTGGTTAAACAGAAGGAATCGATTGGTTAAGTAGGCCAAGAGTAAGCGGACGAGGGGGCCAATTGAACTAGGAGTCTTAGTAGTGTGTTTGGGTACTAGATAAAGGAGTTTAGTTAGTATAGGTGTGCAATTAGAACGATAGTAGTGAGCCATGGCAGTTGAGTTCATTCCTGTTGCTAGTGGTGGTAGGGAAGAGTTTTTCACATCTTGGCATTGTAAATCATAACCAGCCGCCTCTGTTCTCTGTAATGTTTCAGCAACCTCGTTCCGCAGTTTTGACTATGTTAGTGTTGTGATGAAGTACCATTCCAGTTATAGACAAGGCTGCAAAGAAACGTAGTAAAGTATAATTTGCTTTATTTTGATAGCTTGAGATAAACTTCAATTTCGTTTCTTCAGTTGAACAATTATTCTAGTCCGAAGTCTTAATTGCTAGATGTAAATCGTTTTCATTTCTGTGTGAGTTCCTTGTTTTCAATAGTAGTAGTAAACAGGTTTTATAAGGTTTCACCAGATGAAAGGAAAATCTCTTCACTTCTCGAAAGTTCCCACTATCACTTTGGTTCTTCTACTGAACTTCTCAACTACTTCTCAACTACTAAATTTGTCAGCTTGCAATGCACTGATTTGTAAATTGTTACTACTAACCATTTTGCAGCAATTCCAATTTATTAAAGTTTTGTTCAAGAAAAGCATGAAGAACCTCGAAATATAGAAAGAAACAAACTGAAGATGAATTCAAAACAATTTCTACGTGTTTTCTTCTCCCCAATCCAATGATAAATTTTTCTTGATGTGTTTCAAGAGTTGCAACCGTCTAAGCGGTAGGGCATACAGATAAAGTAACTACTAGCACCTCGGTAATTACCATTTCCAATACTCAGTACCAACAGCTACTGTGGATTAGGTCATGGTATGTGATCTGTTCTTTGCTTGTAGCTTACTACCCCAACTCTTTTACTTGTTTAGGCTACGGTTTAATCACTTATCTTAAACGAATACACGGTAGCGCTAACATAATTTCTCTCATGGGAACTTACTACACTCGAATTTTAATAGTTCATACAAGTTGTACGGTCTTGCTAAGTCATTATTATTAAACCATGTTTCTGACTATATAATTCTCTCATCGGTAGATTTTTCAATTTTCTTTTCAACCTTTTTCCTAGAAGTATTACCATGAAATTGGTGTGATAAGTACTTGAATGCTTGTTTCGTGTTAAGAGTATTTCCCACTTCATCACGATAATTTAATTTCACTTGAGGATTGTAACCAGACAAGCTTTGCTCTTTTCTCCCCCCGGAAGCACTATTACCTCCGTGGTGAGAACCATGCCCTCTATTTTTACCTCGGGACCCTAGTTCAAGTTGGTCACTAGTAATATTCTTTGCCTTTAATCGAGTCTCTAGTATTTGCTCGAATAATGTCCCTCGTTCTACCTTGGATTTATTCATATATTCTTTATCGGCTTTCAATTCTTGATGAAGTAATCGCTCTTCTATCTCCACATTGATTTTGAACAATTCAGCTTCTTTAGCTGCTTGTTGTCGCACTCGACTAGATGTCCGTTGTTCTTCACTTGTCTTTTCAATAATATTTTGTGACTGTAAATACGCAAGTGTCAGAGAAAGTGTACTGAATCCGGATGTAGACAGATCATCAGTTTGAGTATTAATATTCTCATTTGTAGAAGTAGTCTCCACATTAGAAGGTTTGGTATCAGTTTCATTATTGGCAGAGATTTTATCGAATGCTTCGATTCCATTTGCTTCAATCGTAGTAGAATCAGTACCATTCTTCTCTTGATCCAAGTGATGTTCTTCTACTTCATTTTCTTCTTTTAAATTATCAAGGGAGCTGAGAAAATCATTGGTATCGTCTATAATTAACCCAGATTCTTTAAAAGACTCAATACCATTACTTACGTCCCACCTCTTATACAGCTTTATCTCGTTGGCGATCTGCTCGCTAGTAAGATTCTTTCGCTCCAGCTTTTGTTTCATTCGCCTCTTCATGGATAACACGTCTTGAAATTCATTTTGCTCATCATCCATATTATTTTCAAATTGTTCCAATGGTTGCGATATTAATGAAACTACCTCGTCATTATCTTCCATCACCTTTCGAGTAGTCGATGACGCCAGTTTGCTTTTCTTTTTCATTTTCTTTATTTTCTTCGGAGCAGCATAATCGCTGGATGTATTTGTTGATATCTCAGAAAATATATCTTGTAGATCAAGTTTTCCTGGAATTGGTACTATTGGTTTTGTTTCAGGTTGAAGGTTTATGGTACCAGTTAATACGATATCATTGTTTAAAGGTGCAGTAGGCACATCATCCTCTTCTTCCAAGCTTCTATAACTTCTTCCGTTAAATTTAATGCTATCAGCTTTGGACTTTTCCAAGAGATCTCTTTGTAATTTTGTCATTTTCACAAGATCATCATTTTGTAATTTATCTGGTTCTTCATCAAGTAAAACGTCGGAATCTTGTAATGTCAAGATAGCGTCATCTTTCAAATGGGAAAGTTGCTGTAGCTCATGGTCAATCATTGTTTTATTCGAATCCACCGTTTCGTTCACCGTAACCTTGGTTATGGTAGCCTTTGTTGTTTTTGCCGTTCCAAGTTTCGATAACCAGTCGTCGGTATCAATAGGCTCATCGTAGATCAAACTCACTTTCGAAAGCTTCGCTCTACTAGCATTTGCCTTCGAAACCTCAAGTCTTCTCTTTAAGCTTTCATTTCGTTCATTAGAGTCAGTTTTCGTCTGAAGCTTTTGGTAATTGGCAAACTCTCGTTCCACCAGACTCGAATTATCACCTATATCCGATGAAATAGCCGATAACCCCAACGATTTCCGCAACTTATTCGTATCTTGTAGTGATATTTCATTATTGGAGCTCCGATGAGCTGTTTGAGACAGGGCCAACTCTGTCAGTTTCCCACCATTTTCAACGGGAATTGGCGCTAAACCAATACTAACCCTTAGCTTGTTCGTTTCCTCCACCGAAAGACTGATCTCCTCTGCCATTACCGTAGTTATTTGCACAGTTCTTGTAATGAAATGGTTGCATTTCTCATTTGACATATTGTAGCAGATGCAGGTCTAATGTTTTGCAACCGGTGAAAGTTTACAATAGAATTAATAAACAGGCTCTTTACCACAAGTCGTTCGTCTACAGGTGGAACTAGCTGAATCAAAACGTGGAGTTGCACCGTAATGAATGAAGTAGAGCTGTCAAATTTTAATTTCAACCAGTTAATTATTGATAAAGTTATTGGTACTTCAGTTCGAAGTTCCAACCAAATCTGTATCCGAGATAATGTAGTAGCTTATACGGCTAGTGGTGGTGTAGTTGTTGGAGAGATAAGTCAATTGAACAAGTTCAATCGTCGGCGGTTTTTCTGTGCCAATTCTAATGTGGGAAATGCCAATGTTACTTCTGGCGCTGATGCTTATTTGAATATGGCATTCGGTGATGCCAATGACCATAGCGAAGTGCAAAGGGACATGTACGGGTACCAAATCGGCGATCCCATGATTGTATCGGGAAATTGTCTTGATTCGGAGACAACCTACCTTAATGACGGAGATTCGTCTCCTTCAAAATTGAAAAACCGAGTTCGAAATATTAATTGTATTACCGTTTCTCCAGATAAAAAGTTGCTTGCCATTGGTGAAATCGGATATAGTCCAAGAATCTTGGTGTTTTCTCTTGCGCCTGATCTGTGTGATACTCCAATTGCTTTAATATATGAACATTCTTATGGGATTAACTCGCTTGAGTTTTCTCCAGACCTGAAACATTTATGTTCATTAGGTCTTGTTAACGATGGGTTTATTAATATTTGGAAAATCCAACCAGACTTAGTTAACATCAATTCTAGCAATAAATGCTCTTCGGTCATGAACCAGATTATATGGCATGAGAATCTTATCATAACATTGGGTTTACGTCTAATTAAAGTATGGAAGTTTGAAGAGGACCAAAAAGCGCTAAAAGGTAAAAGTGTCCATTTGGGTGCTAATATATATTCCAATTTCATTAAAGCAGATGTTTTGAATAGTGACGAATTATTGTTAATCACAGATTTGGACCAATTACTATTATTGAAATTAACTTATGAGAGTTTAAAATTAATCAACTTAGAAAACCCAAAATTTAAGTTTGAAAATTTGCTGGTTGATTATGAACTACAAAAGATTTGGTTTGGAAGTGATGATTCCATTGAATCTATGTCCATTAACGATCTACAGCCTTCAACCACAGCACCAATTACTAGCCCCCGAAGAGCAGATACAGTATTTAACAGCCCTAAAGTTGTGACAACCCCAATATTGAAATTGGCTAATTTAAGCAACCAACATTTATTGATTTTGAAAGACACCCAAGAGTTATTATTATTTAATAAAGCGGATAAAGTATCAGAAATATTGCACAGTTCTTTAATAACTAACCTACTGGGATTCAAACATTCATATTCTGGAGAATTGCTAATCTTTTCCAAAGATGGTATAGTTAAAAATGTAATAGAGGAAGGTAACGATGACACCGTTCTAAAATTTGATTTGATTCCGTCTGAGTTGATCTCGAATTCTATGACTGCAATTGATAAAAGTGAAGAGATATTTGTTGTTGGAGATAAGCTTGGAACATTATCAATAATTAGCACAGAGAAAGCGAATAGTATACTATTTCATACCAAAGCTCATGCCTCAACTATCAATGATTTAATTTATTATAAGCAAAGTCTGGTAGAATTTATTACTAGTATCTCGAGAGATAGAATGATACAATTTTTCTATAGATCACCAGAATCAGATAAATGGGATATTTTACAGACTATTCCACTTCATAACGGAAATCTAGTAAAGGTCCAATACTTCAACGAGAGGGTGTATGTGTGCTCTTCTGATAGAAGTATTTCGGTGCATAAAGTGGAGATCGAGGGTTCGACTATTAAAATAGTTCAAGAGAAATTACTTGCAATAAAAGCAACACCAATAACATTTGGAATATTTGAAAAGGACTTGGTGGTTTCAACTAACGATAAAACTATTCTTGTTTATAGTACCGAAGATTATGAGTTGAAAAGGTCCCTTAAGTTAATGGATGAGTCGATTAATGAGAGTCTATTAGTTGAGAATTTCACTATAAAATCGGGAATGATCATTGCTTCTAGCTCCGATAAGTCATTGCGTGTTTTTAATTACATTTCAGGGAAATCGGTATACGTAGTTTGGGGCCACCTGGACTCAATATTAGGATTAATTATCAAAGAGAACAAATTGCTCTCGCTAAGTGTCGATGGTTGCTTGATAGAGTGGACATTAACCGATAAACAATTATCTAACGCAAAATATTCACAAAAACTGCTACCCCAAGAAGAGACTATGCCCATATATACCAATGTGACAAGAAAAATAATTCCTACAGTTCCTTTAAGTAAAAAAGCTCCTATCTTAAAAGCAGAACCGAGTCCAGAAATTGAAACTTCAAATCCTAGTATAATTTCTCCAAAACTTACCAGTGCTACTTTAAAAAGGATTGAAGCTAGACGAATGAAAAGTAGTCCAGTATCTGGATTCCAAAAAGCCCAATCTCCCTCCTCGCCTACAAAATATACTGCAACTCAAGTTAAAACTAGGATTTCACCTACAAAGTCATTATCAGTACCAGCACTGCCTAGATCGCCAACCAAATCCACTTATACTGTACCTTCTTCAGTACCATTTCTGCCAAGTTCGCCTACAAAACCGATAGTCATACCAGGTTTGAACTTACGAAAGCTGCCGCTAAAAACAGGAGGAGTACCCAGAAAGTCTTTAAATTTGGTTGAATGTGTTTCCGATCATTTGGATATGGTGGACACATTGTTGAGGAATGATTTAGAAAAGTTATCAGAGCAAGATTCAAAATTTCTTCTTGAGAAGTTATTTGGAATTCAAAAACTACTAGTACGGGAGCATGACGAAAACATTGAAAATGGAATTAGAAAACTTTCACTTGATTCCATAGAGCGAAATGGGAATAATGAATCTGAATCCCAAATGCTAGAGAAATATAGCGAAAAGCTTTTCAAAATGGTTGAATCAAAATTAGAAGCAAGAGCGAATAAGTTCCTGCCATATACGATGAATATTAGGAGGTCAGGTACCCCAATAGAGAACGACGAACTAGAATCAGTAGACTAGACTTAGATATTCTTTTTAATAAAAATGCATTTTGAATTGTTTATTCGATATTTACAGGAAGACCAACATGATAAATAGTCTACAGGGACGAATAAATGATTAATAACCACCTTTCAGAGCTTTATTGGATCCATACTTGTATCCAACAAGGTATTTATTATCAATAAAGCCAGCAATTTCAAGTAAAGGCGCCAGAGTTGTGGAAACCATTCAATTCCTTGGTTTAATGGAAGCTTGTGCAATAGGGTCTACACCTTTTGAATTGTCAGCCACACTCCAAGGATCTGACGATTCAGGTCCAGTAGCCTGCTTAACAGGGGAATCTTCTTTGGCTGGTGACTCCAGGATTGGATCGGCAGCAGACTTGGCTCGAGCTTTATATAAGGCTTCATCCTTTTCAGCTCTTTGTAATTCAGCCTGTAATTTGCTCTGCTGCTGCTGTTCCAACCGGAGTTTTTCCTCGTGCCATTTGGCATCGGCATGCTGGGCTAGAACCTTGATCTTCTGTTGCCTTACCTCATCATTGATCAACTCTTCCAACGTAGGAACGTTTTCCCTAGTACGACGCAACCACTGCAACCATTGTGGAGGCACCGTGTCAAAGTAATCAACCTTGAAAAGTTGGGGTTTGAAAGGTTCTAACTTACGACGAAGTCGTTGCATATTTCCATCGATTGTAAACTCCCAGTAGGTATTTCCATGTAAGTCATATCCTACAAAAAACTGTTTCCGAAACGGAATATCTCGGCGAGACTTCCACCGATGAACAAGTCTTTGCCAATGAGTGTATTTACCTCTTAATGGATCCATAATTGATGTGGATTACTCAAACAAACACCTGGATACTTCTTGACACATTTGCCCATCACCAAATTATTTAGATCGCACTACAGCAGTGACAGCCGTGACTTGGTGGAAAGTGGACCAAAATCGCCAATTTTACCTTCATTTGAACCGTAACTGACCATTTTCATTCCACTACCGCTCTACGATAATTTTGGCTTTCACCATTGCTAGTACTTGACACTATTGCTTGATTTATACCTTGGTGTAAAATCTCTGGTCCGGTGTATAGTGCAGCACCTCTTAAGTACTAAATAGAAGTAGCAGCTCATCGCTAGAAATAACAGCCACAATCAGATAAGGATGGTGGATAAACATAGAAACTCCTTATCTCAGCTTAACAGGCTATTGCCTGTACCCATACAGTTGAACAACTTTGAGGATGATATCGAGGGTGCACAGGAGCAGATTTCTCGGTTATCCCATATAACCAATGTAATGGTTGGGGAGAACCATACTATCTCGGGGCAAATGGGCAAGCCATATATAGTGTGGTCGATTAAGATCATATTGGACGATAGTGATTATTCCTCTATTGTAATATATAAGCGATACTCCGAGCTCGAGAAATTTCGAAATGACTTGTTAAACCACTTCCCTTATGAATCTAAGAATATTCCATCTTTGCCGGCCAAGGATAATGTCAACTTGGATCGGTTTCTTTTGACCAATAATTGGTTGGAGAATCGAAGGAAGGGGCTACAGTGGTTTTTAAGTAATATTTTGTTGAACCCCAGATTCCAGAATAGTACTATTGTGAAAGATTTCATCTTGAAGTAGGGTCAAAATGGCAAAATAGCTAAATAAAGCTAAATAGAAACAAATAGAGCTACAAAGAAACTACCACAAGCATAATAGGACAAAAATGAACTAGGAGCTGCTTAATGGTATTTTTCAGACTAATTAGAATACCCCCAAAGAAACTGGGATGAAAACTGCCCGAGAAGTTCACAGAGACTTCTTACCACAAGAACTCCGTAGAAAGACTATCGCTCAATTTAGGTTTTAGGTGAGCTAGAGCAGTTGATAGCTGTTGGCCCTAGCTACTGAAATATAAAAGTCTAGAAATACACTACAAACTAACTACGGTGTACTCTCAAACAGTAACCACTACGTACTCCAATAGTTATCCTAATATATATTCTACAAATAGTACCAATTCTCCACTATTATTCATCGGTTTCTAGAATATCAAATAGTCCTGTAATACGAGTCTAGATTAAGTAAGTGCTGATCTATGCTTAGGTAACCAAAGAAGAAACTATATTATTATCGACCATAGACTAATACAACCATGCGTAGTTAATGCTTACAAACGGCTAGCTAGCCGTTAAGGAGTCTAACACATCCCTAACATAATCCTGCCACCGACATTTCATTACATTGCCAGTAGTTCTAGTTCTTATGCGAAGGTCGCACAACCGTTATTTGTAAATAGCTCGGTTATTTCCAGTGGAGCTGTCTTCTAAGAAAGCATACGATTATTTACACGTTTAGTACAATTATCCTTGGAAAGTGCAGTGTTCAAAGAAATCTCGCTTATTCCTATTGAATAACAGAAATACACCCTTACGGACTATAAACACACCCAAGACCAATTGCTTCTGCCTCGCTGTGTTAGCACTGTGCGTCTTGTTAAAAATTGAATCAATTGGTAATCTTCACGTGATATTTTAAAAAGAAGTTTTCTAGTTAAGAGTCTGGAATTTTCAACGATTAGAAATGAAAAATTATATAAAGAAGATTAAATTTCATTCAAATTGAAAGTTTTTTATGAACATTAGATATTCTACGAAATCTATTAATCATATAATTCATAAACACCACAATATAATAAGTAAAAGAATGGTTCATCATCAAGTAACAATTATTGGATCTGGTCCAGCTGCTCACACTGCGGCTATCTATCTTTCCAGAGCCGAAATCAAACCTACCATGTATGAAGGGATGTTAGCTAATGGTATTGCTGCAGGGGGACAGTTGACCACCACCACCGACATTGAGAATTTCCCTGGTTTTCCTCAAGGGATTAATGGTTCTACTTTAATGGATCAAATGAGAGAACAATCACAAAGATTCGGTACTGATATTATTACCGAAACTATTTCCAAAGTAGATTTGAGTTCTAGACCATTTAAATTATGGACTGAATGGAACGAAGATAGTGAACCAATCACTACCGACGCCATTATTTTAGCTACTGGTGCTTCTGCTAAAAGAATGCATTTACCAGGTGAAGAAACTTATTGGCAACAAGGTATTTCTGCTTGTGCTGTTTGTGATGGTGCCGTTCCAATTTTCAGAAACAAACCATTAGCAGTCATTGGTGGAGGAGATTCCGCTTGTGAAGAAGCATTATTTTTAACCAAATACGCTTCCAAGGTTTTCTTATTAGTTAGAAGAGATCAATTAAGAGCTTCTACCATTATGCAAAAGAGAGTTTTAAATAACGAAAAATTAGAAGTATTATGGAATACTGAAGGTAGAGAAGCATGTGGTGACGGTAAATTATTACAAAGCTTGACTATTTTCAACAACAAGACTAAAGAAACTTCCAACTTACCAGTTAACGGTTTATTCTACGCTATTGGTCATGTGCCAGCCACTCAAATCGTTACCAACCAAGTCACTACCGACGATCAAGGTTACATTATTACCAATCCTGGATCTACTGAAACATCCGTACCAGGTGTATTTGCCGCCGGTGACGTTCAAGATAAAAAATATAGACAAGCTATCACTTCCGCCGGTACTGGTTGTATGGCAGCTTTAGATGCTGAAAAATTCATTTCAGAACAAGAGGTTTAAATAATAGAGTATGTATATATTATAAATTATAAATTAGAAACTATCATAAACCGTTATTGTAGAACAAGCGCTTCTAAAGGTAAATGTCACCTATTTTATACCTGGATTCACTGATCACTGCTCCACTTTCTGTTTCAGATTTTCAATGTGAAACATGTATGAAACAGTAAATGCACATTTCCAGATAATCATGAAGATTACGATAAAATTACGAGAAAAACACACATATAGAAACTAAATCTGGACTTGAAACATGCAACCTACAAAAATATTGTAGATCTGGTTCATTTCAAGTAATTTTGATCCTATTGAGGTTGCCACATTTTGGTAGATTTGTCTATGGCTGTGCGAAATAGAAATTCTAAACGAATTTAAAGCATCAACAGTAAACCAAACAAGGATCGCAGCATAATGTCGTTTAACACCGACTTGGAGGCAGTTTCAAGTAATAGGAGCCATAGATACCGAGATTATCCTGAATTTGAACTGATTTCCACTTCTATTGACAATCAGTTGCACCACATTAACCATAACCATCTACAACAGATAAAGGATTTACTTGAAGAATACGATGCCAGCAATGATACGGTGTCGAAACAACTACTGAGATTGTTTGAAGAAACTACTCGGTCTTTTAAAAAATTGAACGATTCTATAAAACAGTTGAATAATCATATTCGGCAATTGTCAGCGCAACACGAAGATGTGGAGTTGATCAACTATTTGAAACAAAAGGAAAACATCCAGATGAGCCTTATAAAGGATTGTTTGAACAGGTTCAAACAGTTGCAAACGAGGTATACCAACATTATCCCTTCAGATACCCTTCATATTGAGCAACAACAAGCACAACAGAACCAGCTGCAAAACCAGCTGCAAAACCAACTACAACAGCAGATTCAAATCTCGTACGAGCCGCTAAATGCAGAGGAATTGGAGCAACAAACAATCACCATTCAGCAGCGAGAACTTGAAATAAACAAGATTAACCAAGACACTCAGGAGATAAATGATATCTTTGAAAATCTATCTTCTATTATTCAAGAGCAGCAATTTTCAATTGACAACATAGAGAGCAACATTTTCAACTATTCTAATGATGTAAATAATGCCAGTAGTGAATTAAGACGGGCAGAATGGTATCAAAAGAGATCGGGTGGACGATACTTCTGCTGCTTGTTTATTCTTTTGGGGGTTTTAGGGTTTATTATTTTAGTAATGGTATTGTTTTAGTTTAAGGTTCATTCACATAGCAGTTCGGTAATTGTGGTTATTTGATTAGAAGCGGTATTTCATTGGAATACTTCAAATCAAAACATTTTAACTCGGAATATAATTCAAGAAAAAAGAGCTCCAAGTTTACAAGATTACAAGTATGCTGGATATTGTTATCGATATTGTTACATTATCATAGAACCCTTAGTATAGTCTATAAATTGGATATGATAAATTTTACATTCAGATAATTAGACAGACCAAACATTAACATTTCCATCATCACCAGCAGTAACTATTACTTCTGTATTATCATCCAAAATGGCCCAAATTACGCTATTGATTTCGTAAACCCCATGAGCATGTTCTCTTTCAAATTCAATTTCCCATGTCCCTTGGACTTCTTTATATACAACTAGTTTTGAATCCGAGCCAACTGTTACTATTTTACCAGTTAATTTGGACCATGCAACGGAATAAATTGGATATTTATGAGCCAGTGGTAGAATACACTGTTGTTCCCAAACCATCTCTGAAGTGTGTTTAATAGAACTTGGCATATCGTTAGATTGATCTGCAGAAGGTTCATTATGACAGCTCCAAATTCGTACTGTCATATCGTCACTTACACTGACCAATCTTAACAAATTGGCTGTAGCATTGGGACTAGAAGCATTTTCAAACTTGGAATTCCACACGGTACCAGTATGACCGTTCAATATCCCAACACAAGACCATTCGTCGTCGCTATTATCTTGGGAGTAAATTCTTATAGTATCATCATAAGACGAAGAAGCGAGGATATTTAAAGATGGATGCCACGATACATCCTTTACATCATGTTCATGATCATTCAAAACAGAAATACACTCGAATTCTTCCAAAGTTTCCGGATCGGTTTCCCATATCCAAACCGTCTTATCTCTAGAACAAGATGCTAAGTAGTTCCCGTTATAATTCCAATCGACAGCCTTAATTTCGTTTTCGTGCCCTTCTATAATAGCCATCAAGTTCCATTCGTTATTAGCGCTGGAAAAGAGTTCTGCTTGATTTTCAATCATTTCTTCTTCATCTAACTCAACATTGGGCTCATCAATTCCCCAAACAGATATGGTGGAATCAAAAGAACCACTGGCAACAGCCGGCAAATCCAAGAAATCTTTGGCTGGAGAATCTACTCCACCCACAGGAGGCTTGAAACTAACACTTCTTACCGACCTCTTATGAGTATCTTGTAATTTACTTAGTAATGGAAATTGGAACTTCGCAGAGAGCTTGTAGATATTGCTGGTCTTATCGGTAGAAGCAGTCACCAACAACGGCAAATTCCCATGAGCACTAACACTCCACACCTTGTCCTTGTGCGCTGGTATGGACTTTATCAACTCAATCATTGTAGTGGTAAAGAATGGATTGAAATGTTGAAAATTGGAGGTAAATTTCGCAATCGCTTTTTCTCACTAGTGAAAATCTATAATTTTTCACATAAAAGTGATGTTGGCTACAACTTTACCCATAAGACGATTGGCACTACCTAGAGTGGCATGTATGCCCTTTTACAGTCAGAGATTCCAGTCATCCAAAAAAAAACAAGAAAAACCGGCAGAAAATGGGGTTTCTAGCGCCAATTCCAATGAGGTTTCTTCATTCAAAGTGAAACGAACCACTTCCGCTTCAGCTCCTGCTTCTATAGATGGCAATTTGGCAGTGGAACATCTTATGAAGAAGAATAATAAACCGTACATCCCTAGAGCCAATCACGAAAGGTTGTCGTTTGAGTATCCTGGCTTGCCTAATGTAGATCTGGTTAATACCAATGTTAAACAACCAAAAGTTACTACCAGGTGGACTAGGCACATCCCCAAGATCCTCACCGCTATAGTAGTTATTTGGGGGTGTTACACCGTGAAGGTCTGGGTGTTTCCTCCTGAAGAAGGAGAAGATAGCAAAGAATTATTGGCACCCCATCAATTCCATACCTTTGTCATTACTCATAAACAGCAGATCGACGACAACCACTATCTAATTGAACTTATGCCCAAGTTTAAACATTGGCAATACAGTTATTATGCTCATTATGACCAAAAGTCCATTTGGAATGGTGACAAAATTTGGTCTGTGGATATTATGCACCCACAGATTATGATTGTTAGAGCCTATACTCCTTTACCTCTCTATTTCATGAAATCACAATACACTAGATCAGGGGAAAAGGAGCCATTGTTGAGAGTGTTAAATAACGATGGAGATGATTATGACAAGGGGGGAGTAATGTGCCTTTACGTGAAGAAATATGACGACGGAGAAGTGTCAAAATTCATTGTCAATAAGGAAATTGGCGACGAATTAGAGTTAAGAGGACCGAGAGTAGAATATAGATTCCCATACCATCCAATTAAAAAGTTCCATGAACGTCCGATTTTCAGAGATTTACCTTCAAAAGTGGAGCCTGAATCAGCTGTTGACAAAATTTACCAGAGAAATAACTTACCATTGTATGATAATTTAAACTTCTATGCAGCTGGAACTGGAATTGCTCCTGCTTTGCAAGTTTTGTTGTCAAAAAATCCTTATAGAGGATTTGTCAATTTACATTATTCAGCTCAAAAACCTGGGGAATTGCAACCATTGGAAAGATTCCTATTCTTCTTAGAGAAGTTGGATAGAGTTAAAGTACATTATCATTATGATACAGATAAGAAGACGATTCTATCCAAAAAGGACTTCATTGAGCCTGCTGCTTCCGAGTATTTAAGTCCACAAAAGATGGAGGAAATTGAATCGAATTTGACTCCAGAAGAAGCATTGAAATTGAGAATGCAAATATTGAAAGAAGAAGAAATAAAGGAATCCAAGGAAGAAGTAGATACTGAAAGAGGTCCAAGATACGAGAACGCCTTAGAACAAGCCAGAGCGACTAGCAAACTCGCAAAGAAAGAAGCTAGTTTGTCCATTGTCTGTGGTCCAGATGGATATGTTTCGTATATTGCTGGTGATAAGCTTGTTGCTACAAACGAACAAGGTCCAGTTTCAGGGAAACTAGGTGAAAAGAATTGGAATAATTCTAATACTTTTAAATTGTAAAATGTATATATAAATTATAGAATGTTAGAAATGCACATACGAATACTTTTCATTCCATACAATCGACTATCCCAACCTTTTTGCCAAAATGTATCAAGATCCGCTGTGCATCTCTATGCTTTGAACAAGAATATATAACCTCTTTCAATAATGCGTGTTTTTCGTACCCACAAATGCTTGAAACCCAAGTTGGATCTATCTGATCATCGCTGTCGCTAGGCCCTAACAATTGTTCACAGATATCATACAATTTTGTTTTCATACCCAATTCACATAACCTTTTCGCATATGTTACAAAGTTGCTATGGAAATCTTTAAAATCTCCAAGTAATTCACAACAGAGTATTCTATTTTCTAGATGACTCAATGAAATTGTATTTTCCAAGTTTTCAAACCCTTCTTTCATAATCATATTTTTAGAAATCTTGTTGAAATACTTTCCTCTTCCTGTTCTATTCTTTCTAACGATTTCCTCATTGGTTTTATGTTCAAGTAACTCAACAATCGATATTTCACCATCTTTTAAACTTGAAAAATTCAATTTGTAGGAGTTATCTTCGGTACTATCCCAATAGTGAGATCCAAAAGACCACCATGATTCCGTTATCGTTTGCCATGTCTCCAAATCTTTATTGTACAAATATCCAGATCCATTGGACAATGTCACTAAAGGTATACCAGTTGAAGTAATCGAGCACATAGTTATATTATCGGATTTTGATAAGCCATCCTCTTGGTACTTATTGCTCAACTCTAATAATGGGGATATGTTTGTTGATAGTTTAACTTTCTTTAATTCAAGATCCCAAACAAATAGTTCCCCAACACATGTCACTGCCATAAGAAAGGAGCTATGGCTCTCCAAAAAGGATATGGGAGAACCAAGGATGAGCGGTGGCAACAATCTCTTTCCTGAAGAGTGCGAATAAGTTAATATTTGCCCATCAATAGTACTTAGGGCCCAAAACGCTTTACCCTCAACAGCTAATTGAATAAAGCGAGGAACAAAATCTGTCCATATCTGTTTTTCTTTTTTGAAATATGTAATCCTCGAGGGTTTTGTTTCATTTCCAATTCCATTTTTGATATCCAACAAGAACGAATCATCATCCAATTTACTAGAAACTTGAAAACCCATACGAACTTTAGGAACTGCTAGTCTAACTTTAGCAAATGCCGTGTTTGGATTTAATATCACGGAGCCAACAAATCTCACTGGTTCCAATTCTCGTTTCAATTTCTTGTTAGTAGTTGTTTCTTCTCCTTTGGAACGTTTAAATTGCTTTTGCACATCATCCGAGACAGAATACGAAGGTCTATCGTACTCCATAAGTGACTTCATATTATTCCCATTTGATACGGCCCCAGAAACGCCATTGGACGACTCATTCTCTTGAATAGTACGAGTGTTATTATTGCTGGAGTTCGATATCAATAGTGGTTGAATTCTTCTTTTCCCATTTTTAGTCGTGATTTTTTGAGTTTCCGCAGCTAAATTTGTTGCAGTAGCTTTTATACTAGCTTTGGTTACCTTAGATTTTCTGGTATTCATTGCAGAATGTAAAATATCATTCAGCTTTTCTTCTGCTAAACTAGCTGTAGGTAATTCGGGTACTATATCTCCTATTGGTTGCAACTCAACTACTTGCGAGGGTTCACCGTTGAGCAGAGCTTCGTCTGGTTTCTTTAAGTCAGTTTTATCTTCCTCCTCTTCTTTCGTTGTATCTATAGCATCTTTTTGGTCCAATATTTCAATTGTTGGTTGGTTTGATTTCCTTCCAGTTGTAGGTTGATCCTGATCATATTTAAAATTCAAAGGTTTAGTCAACTCTTTTTGGAAATCTTCTAATTGCTTCCATGTCTCTGGGGAGATTTCTTTACCTAAATCCAACTCATCAAATGAAACTATGCCTAAATGTCCATCCAAAGATGCAAGTATAAGGTATTGGCCATTAGGATCCCAACATAAATCGACAATTGGCTTTTCTGCAATTTCTTTTATTATAAAAACTGGCGTACCTTTTGAGGTATTCCAAACGGTTAAAGTTTTATCTGAACCAGCAGTAGCGATAATATTATAAATGTTTTCTGTTTCATTAGTTGGTGTTTCTTCGGTGGAACTATGGAATACTTTTGGATTAAAGCTGACTACTTCACAAGATAAACCATGACCCACTAGACTGATTCTATTTTCCCAAGCCTTTGACTTACTGATCAACGAGATCAAACTAGTTTGGTTTTTGGATGCGGTGGGAATTGAGAACAACTCTCCATCAGGAGACCAGGTTATTCGTTTGTAATGAATGTTTATGGGATTTTTATTGACAAATTTTGATATTTTATTAATTAAACGGAATTGATAACCTGTATCATCGTATTTATATTGATACAAGTAAATCATGGTATCATCACCTACCGTGACCAAATATGAATCAGTAGGGTCGAAGCAAATGCTTCGTTGTACCAACAATTTCGATGCATGCGTTAATTTCGTTAAGATCTGGTAGGTATGCTTCACAACATCGTAAATATGTACTTGTCCGTCTTGCGAAGACCAAGCGATAAACTGGCCATTTTTCGACCAGGTGACATCAATTATGGGAACAGCAGTTTGGCTATTAAACGGAAATATCTGCTTTGATTCAGTATTGGTGGCACCTCCATCTATTACCGAAACATCAGTCAAAAACAAATACCCTGATTCGTCACTGGATATGAAACGGGCCCCATTGTTGGGACACCACCGAACCACATTGACCAAGGATTTGTGTACCGCTACTTGTGCTATTGGCTGAACGGTATCTAGATCCTGCAAAGTTAGCTCCGACAATTGACATACTCTAGTAAAGTTGTCCCACCGCCAAACACTAACCCCATTATCTTTCCCGCCAGTGACAATTTTTTCCCCCTTGAAATCGATATCTACCGAATGTATGGCACCACCATGATACTCACACGGTATGCGAAGGTACTTCATTCAAATATTGCCCCTAAACGATGCGAAGGCTAAACAACTGCCGCCAGGTTTTGTTAACAGCTCAAGTTGCAACAAAAAATGCTCCAAGCAAAAGGGCGTGTACCCAGGAGAAAACATTTATTCTCTAAACGCAGCGGTAAAGAATTTGAAGATGTTTTCTTTAGTTTTCAACAGTGACACCAGCGGACAAAACCAGCTAATCTAAAGTGGAAACGATGGCAATCGAAGGTGCAAACGAAGAGTATGTTTCTGACTCAAGTTCAGATTTCACTGAGTATTGGATTGATTTATTCTTGGGGATAAAAGGGAATGAGTATTTTTGTGATATTGACGATGAATATATTCGGGATCGGTTTAATTTGACTGGGTTGAACCAGGAGGTGAGCAAGTTGCCTACGTTGATCGATATTATCACTGACTTGGTCGATATAGAGAACCAGCCCAAAGAGCACCGAGAAGCTTTGGAACACAATGCAAGAATTCTTTATGGATTGATACATGCGAGATATATATTGACCAGTAGAGGGTTGAGTAAGATGTTTGAAAAGTATAGAAATGGAGACTTTGGCTACTGTCCTAGAGTGCATTGTCAGTTGTATCCTTTGTTGCCTATTGGCTTGAATGATCAGCCCAGAATCGCCACAGTAAAGTTGTACTGTGGTAAATGTGAAGACTTATTCAATCCAAAATCTGGCAGACATTCGGTCGTTGATGGTGCCTATTTCGGTACCTCTTTCCCTGCCATGTTCTTTCAGAATTTCTCTCAGGCTATACCCATGCACTCCAAAGAAACCTATGTTCCTAAGGTGTTTGGATTCAAATTACACGAATATTCCAAGTTAAATAGATGGAGAGAGTTACAGAGATTGAAATTGGAAGCCAAGTTGACCAAGAATTCTATCGAAATCAATAACGTCTTAGGTGGATTTAAAACCGACGAGAAATCAGTTAATGATGAAGATAAACAATCTTAACTTTAACATTACTCTTTTCACACACCATTGTCATAACCTCAAAGTTGTGAATTAGTTTACCATTCACAACGAGACCTGCTCCTAGTTTTATTGGTGAATATATTCACCAACAAGCGGATACAGTAACAAGGCTAGGAAGAGCAACAAAACCAGTAGAACAAGCCAGAATTCACTACATGGCAGCTGAGCTTTTGTGAAGTACCACAAGTTACAGCATTTGCGACTCGAATCGTACCATACATGCAAGAACAGAGCTTTTGTGCTCCTAGAGTTGATTATTTGTTCTCATAGAAATAAACTAATTTCATTTGAAATACATTTGAAAGTTACCACACCATTCATGTTAAATAAGTATTAAATAGGGATAGTTTTAATTTGACAGCTCCCCATTAATTGTATAGTAGTAATAAATATAATTTAGAACCATTTCTCGAGGTAGTACATACTGCAAGCGAGATTTGAAAAATTACCTGATGATTTCATAACGATTGCTCGTAGGACGGATTTGTCGGTTGGTTCAACATGTTGGCAAGAAATATTGTACGGTCTGTAAGGAAGTATTCCACTGTTCAAAATGTAGAAAGTATAGCCAAAATCCCGAACAATTCAACTGTATTCTCAATGATTCAGCCAACCGGTAAGATTCATCTCGGTAATTATTTAGGAGCCATCAAAGCTTGGAAGACTATAAGTGAATTAAATAGCGAAGGAACTAAGTACATATTCGGTACTGCTGACTTGCACGCCATTACCATGCCTCTGGAAGCAAAGTTATTGAAAAGAAATCGATATGAGGCAATAGCAAGTTTGATTGCCAGTGGGATTGATACTGAAAAGTGCATTTTATTCCATCAGTCTTCCGTACCCGAACACACCGAGTTAAATTGGTATTTGACTTGTCAAGCATCCATGGGTCACCTTAATAGAATGACACAATGGAAACTGAAAGCATCACAAGCTGATACCAGTTCCATATTTGACGATAAAGTACTTGAAAACGTAAAAGCCGGGTTGCTTTTGTACCCTGTGTTACAAGCTGCCGATGTATTATTGTATAATTCCACCCATGTTCCAGTTGGTGAAGATCAAGCGCAACACCTTGAATTGACGAGGAGTATCGCTAACTCGTTCAATCATAGTCATGGAACCAATTTCTTTAATATTCCCAATACTTTGTTAGCCAAGAGTCAAAAGGTGTTATCTCTTAGGAACCCAGCAAAGAAGATGAGCAAAAGTGATAAAGATCAAACTGCTTGCGTTTTTGTTACAGAACATCCTGACGAGATTGCTAAAAAGATTAAAAGAGCTGTTACCGACTCGATTCAAGGGCCAATATATTACGACACGGTAGCTCGTCCAGGAGTAAGTAACTTGATCACCATTATATCGGGGATAACTGAAAGATCAATCGAGGATACCGTTAAAGATTTGGCCTGGGTTCAAGATCATAAACAATTCAAAGACCATGTCACAGAGTTAATCGTTGAAGAATTCAAGGAAAAGAGACATATGTACGACGACTTGATGAATGATTCCTCATTTATTGAAAAAGTATGCAATGAAGGCAGAGATAAAGCAAGAGAAATAGCATCCAAGAATATTGTTGAAGTTCGAAAGATCATTGGATTAGACTGAGCCTGTTGAAACTCAATTTATTAGAGTCAAGAGACGTTTAAGAATGTAAATAGACTGATAAACCATGTATATATTAAATACAAGAGAAATAGCGATGAAAAGTAAATGCTATGTAGCAGTCGAAAGTGAAATTGGCAGAGAATTCAAGTATTACCAAACTCGTATTGAATGAATACTGGAACTAATTCATTAAAGTAAGAATAATCAACTATTCTTTACCATAAATGAAGCTTTCATAGAATTATTAGTATTTGGAACAGTTTTGGTGGGTGCGAATTTTGCAACCATTTTGCAGCAATTCTACTTAAATTCATAAGGAGAAACCAACATGAACTACAACGAAGAAGTATTTCCCAGGAGCTTATCCATAATGTAAAGAACGATTTGAAGAATCACTAAAACCACAATCTACAATGCTCCACTCTAATAATCATCTGCTGGGTACCATTCACGTTGTTTACAGAATTACTACTATACAACAGCCATCTCGACTCCAATTGAATCACGAGAAAATTACAATTTAAAGCAACCCCAAACAAAGAAAGAGACAGACCCTTAATACATCAATACAAGTATACAACTACTACTACATTCACATGGCCTTGCTACACTCTATAAAAAGAATCGCAACAATGAGAAATAGAATGCAACAGAATCCTCATGAAAAACAACATTTTCATTCGAAAAAAAACATCAAGGGTACACCAAACACACCAACCAAACCAAACCAACTCCCAATTGGCCAAACGTGCTCATCTACCAGCTAAATTACTTACATCATCTGAACATCATTTCCACAGTAACAAAAGGTGAAATTAGTTCGCGGTACGCGCTATGAATAGCGAAAAATCAAAACAACGCCTAAATTACTGAAGGCATTAAAATTATTATTAAATTTCATCTAGCAATTCTTGTTTATTACTTTTCATTCTTTTAGTTTAAGGTTTTCAAGGAAGTTTTCTGTGTCGACTTGTCAGTTGTCGTCATTTGTGCTATACTTGTTCGTTACTCCTTTGTTATTATACTATCTTTAGCTGGTGCAATTGCTTTCCTAGAAGATTTTGGTTTTTGGGTTTAGTTTTTTTTGATTTCATTCCTCGTTTGTTTCCAAAACCCTCACTACTATTCTCATTTTATTGCTCATTTGGTCATTCATTGTCCTTAGTCATTTGTTTTTGTTTTTTGCTCGTTGTAAAATTTTTTGGTTTTCGTATTCTACTTGTTTGATTACTTAACTTGCTATTCTTGTTATTGCCATTTCCAGGGACTTATTTAAACTCGTGTTGTTGACCCTGTTGTAATATTTAGTGCATTTTGTTTCTTTCAAGTTTCAAAATTTTTACGCATACTACTTTTGAGTCGTTGTTTATTATTGATTAACCGTCTGCCATCATGAGTGAAACCAAGCGAATGCAAATCAAAGTATTGTATTCATTTAATAATGTTTCCACGGTTTTTCTTTCCCGGTCTCAGGAATCGTGCTCTGTTAAGATGGCACAAATACACAATCCTTTAGCTACAAATGAACAGGATGAGGTTATTACACTTGGTGCTGTTGATTTGAAGCAATGCATTCAACAAATTATCACAAGTTCACCGGAAAATTTTCATTTAACTACAGAGGATTATGCCGTTTATTACAAAGATTTAACTGAACAACCAGACGAACCATTCGTATCAAATGGAGTATTATCTTCCCTCATCACTTCTCCAAGCGCTTGTTTGATTCCTGGTAGAGTTTGCCAAAACCTATCTGCCAGTTTCTTATTTGGTGACAACTTATCAAGCTCTAAATCGTCTCTAACTCTCGAGATTAGATTAAAATTTCATACTATAGAGCAAAAACCACAAATAAGTCAACAACAACCTAATAGTATCCATCAAAGGTCACAAATTCAACAACGTCCTATTCAACAAAGTTCACAACCTCCACTTCAACAAATTCCGGACAAGAGACAAATGGAATCTTTTAATTACCCTCAAAAGAGAACCAAGCCAATGAATTCTGCATCATCTGCGATTAAAGCAACCAGAACCAAATCTCTACCAATTTTTTCCCATATCCCAAGTCAAACCATGTTTAACATTATGAATCAAGATAAATTAAACAAGCCTAGCAGATATGATAGCTCATCCGTGAAAGATAGATTTAAATCAGCTCCTTTCCTACAACTGAAAATTCTTGATAACCCTGCTAAACGTCGTAGCCGAAATGAAGCAAGTAGGGCCATGAGAACAAGGTCCATGACCACTCATCAACCACTAATATCTTCACCAATTCATGAAGAACCAATGAGTGATTCTACAGATGACACTGAATATCGTGTTGGAGAAGAAAATCAGAATCCTGGTGATAATGATGATATTGAAGCTGAAGACGACATGGAAAATGACGAAAGTTGTTCATATACTCCACAAAATGGTTCCTACAAGCAAATCAATACTAATAACTCTACTTCGAATTCGAAACCTTCATTCCATTCCCTTCCCGATTTTGAAGATCTCGATTCCAAGCGTACTCATACAATCAGTAACACGAAGTTACCAAAAGAACACGGATTGATTTGTGTTAATCCTAATTGTGCCACAATAGATTCCATAACTTGGAGATATTTTGAAACTGGCTTTCATCCAAATTATTTCGAGATCCATCGTTCCAAGCAATTTGATAAGAAACATTACGATGGAATGTTTGGACCACTCTGTAACGCTTGTTTCTTATTTCTTAGAAACAAAGGATTTATGAGACCAGAAGGGGTTGTGAAGAAATATTTACAACAGCAGAAATATAAGCTGGACTTAAAAAAGAAGGAAGAGGCTACTGCAGCAGTTATCACTGCTTCTTCTTCCTTCAATAATGCGTCATCAATGTCTGCCAATTCAAATGAAGATAGGTCATTAAATGCAATTGCCGCAAGAAAATCAAGTCAATACGCTTCTAGTCCCATTGTTCCGCATTTTCATAAATTCCCAACTCCATCACATACTCCTTCAGCTATAAATCAAGTCATTCAAAATCAGAAAGCTATTTCAAATATTCCTAGCAACTCTGGTACAACCAACAACAGTGATAGCAATATAGCATCTACTCCCAATTATAACGATCTAAATGATTTTATGAATCAACTAAATAATTTTGGTGGTCCATTAACCGATATTGATCCTTTACCACAGGATCAAGGTATTACTCCTCCAATGATGGCAGAGAAATCGAATACCCGAGTTATTAATCTTTATGAAGAAGGTGAAGATAAAGAAAATTTCCCTCCAGAAGGTTCTCCCAACAATCAACTAGGAGATTTTGAATCTCTCTTAGTCAAGTCTTTTGCAACATCCGAGAAATCCAGTCCAGAATTTCATCAAGATTGGGTTAATACATTATTATTTCCTTCTGAACCGACCCCTAGAGATATATCTGGCAAAGATGGCAAAACCCCACAGGATTTACAAAGTTTGCCACCAATGAAAACGTTCGTTAATGAAAAGTTGACACCATTGGATCAAAATTTGGATACAAAAAGGGCAATAGTAAGTAATATGCCATCATCTCCAGTTGGATCAACTCTTCGAAGTGATGGATTGGATACATACATGGAAAGAAACAAGCCTATTTCATCTTCGCCATCCGGGGCATCTAGAAACAATACTGCTAATCTGATAATGTCTTGGGGCAATCAAAATAATGGTAATAGCCATGTAAAGCAAGGGTCCACTCCAAATTCAGAATTTTTCATCCACGATGAAACCATGGAAAAAGTTAGTAATTCCACTATTAATTTTGACCAAGCTTTAGATCAGAACACCGAAAGAGCTAACTATTAATTGCATATTATATATTATATAATTATAGAAATGATATATGATCTTAAACCATTTTCGTTCCAGTAGTTGATTAATTTGGTACCGAGCTAGTAGTACAAATAAACCGACAGAGAGATAAAGGATCTACAAACCATCAGTTTAGTTTATATAGTTTTCAGTGTAATGTCGAAAGGTTGGGTGAAACAGGTAGAAGTAACATAATGTTCTATTTTTTAGGTTTTTATTGTACACACCGGAATTTTGAGAGTCGCATTTTAAGAGGTTAAAGTACAGAATATAACTTTAGATAAACACAATTTTTAAAGACTAATTGAATATATACGAAAGAATGGACTTCAAGAATACTTTCACAATAAATTACTTAGTCTCTGTTAACAGAAGTATGCAATTTATGTTCTCTCATAAATAAACTCGAGATGTATCCCAATGTAATAGTTGCAACACTGAAAGCAAAAGCCCCCTTACAGCCTAAAGCATACGAGTCTCTCAAAGCTTGTTGGACGAACATTGGAGCTTTATGAATATAATCTGTATTGGCTAAAGCATGATTAATGATATTTGCTGCTTTGTCAAAATCTGGAACTAACTCATGCACCTTTTTATTAAGCGATGCTCTTAATACATTTTGAAAAATGGCTGAGGCAATTGCAACTCCTAAAGTGGACCCAGTGGATCTAAAAGTGTATTGAATTGATGTAGTACACGCTTGGTATTTTATAGGAACGGCGGCTATAAGCGCCAATAAAGTAACCGTTAAAATAAAAGAATATCCAAGAACAATAGGTCCGATAAGTAAGAATTGTCTCCAAACTGGGATGTCTGGACTAATGTAATATACCTGAAAGATAGAAGCTACTGTAAAAAGACCAATAATAGCTGAAATTGTCCAATACTTACCAGTTTTTTTCATGTAGATTCCCGCACCAACTGAACCAATACTTGCTCCAAAAAAATTTGGAATTAATCTCAAACCAATTTGGGTAGCAGTGAAATCCATAACTGATGTATAGTATATTGGAACATAAAAAAATGATGTGAAAACACCCATAGTGTAAAACCAATTTGCTAAAGAGGACGCAATAATAGTTCGCACTCCTAAAAGTTCTAGCGGAATAATAGGTTCCTCAGCGACGTATAATTCAGTATAAATAAAAGAACCAAAGGAAAACGCTGAAATGAGACAAAGACCAATAAAAGATTTTGAGGAGTACTCAATGTCTTTACCGCCAAGAGATGCAGCCACAAGGAAAGTCATAAGGGCAGTCACTAAACAAAAAGAACCTAAAAAGTCGATTCTTTTTAGTTTAGCCTTTAAATCAGTTCCATCAGCACCTAAGCCTGGTGAACCTTCTGGCAATCTAAGATTAAAATATATCCCTGCATATACTAAAACTGATAATGGTATTTGAAGAATAAACACATATTTCCAACCAAATGCATCAGCTACAAGTCCTCCGACAACTCCACCAGATGCAGAGCCCAAGCCGAAGAAAATGTTAGCAAGTCCCTGATAAAATCCTCTATCTCTTAACGGTATCAAATCCGACATGGCGATAGTACCTAATGAAGTCATCCCTGAACCACCACAACCAGTGATGAATCTACCAAAGACTAACCACGACAATGAATTTGTGGCACAAATAGCACACCCGACCCCAAAAAGTCCTGTACAACCTAGCAAGAGGATTCTCCTACCAAATATATCTGATAATTTTCCAAAGATTGGTTGCAAAGCAGCCGAACTTAATAAATAAGCAGTCGCAATCCACGAAATATTACCAACTGCATCCAAATCGGAAGCGATCAATGTTAACAAAGTCGTCACTACAGTAGTATCTAATGCAGCCAAATAACTTGCCATAAATAGCGAAGAAAGAACGACATTTAATTTTGCTTTAGGTAACGCGTAACCTTTAAGCTCATCATCAACATCATCGTTCTCAGGAACAGATCCGTAAGTATCCTGTTCACCACAAAGTACACTTGAATCGTCTACTACTAAATCAGCAGCAATACCAGCAAGCTCCGAAGAAGCGTCATTAATATGAGATTTTGTCATTAACTACAATACTGGTCTCAAATGGATCCAACAAATTTAGATTGAAACAATATTGAACTAGAAAATTCAAATCGAATGAAAACTGAAGGTTATAAGTATTTTCTGAAAAATGCACATCAATGCACTTTTTATTATTAGCTACTTTTCATGTACAATTGAAATAATAATTTTAGACATATAAAAATAATTCCGCTTTCTACTTTTCGGTGATAAACTGTTGATTCGGTGTTAACCTGCTAATTAGGCAACAAACTGTTGATTCGGTAATAAACTTGTTCATTCGGTGATAAACCTCTCGTTAAGCGAAAAACTTGCTACTCGGTGATATACTGCTAATTAGGTAATAAAATATTAGCTCGGCGATAAACCGTTTTTTCGGAGTTTATACTTTTGAATCGCTATTCATTTCTATTTCGGCACTAAACTGCAAATCAGGTAATAAATACGAGAAGCAGGGGAATTGGCACGTCTAGAGCTGTCACCAATAGTAAGGATGCATGCTAAAATTACACATTTTAAAGTTAGATTAGCATCGTCTGCTCGTAAGACTGACAAGCGAATAATGGGGTTGAGAAATGAAAGCATCTAAGAGTTAGAATTAGGATTATTATTCGGAATTAACAGTAAGGCGGAATAATCGTATATGATGGAATCTGTGTAGACAATACAGGTGGGACACCTGAAGAAGTTTGCAGCTACTCCTCACTCAATGCAGAATATCGGCCCAAATACAAAATATTTGCCGATATTTTCTTGTATCAACACTTCGTTTTGTGACCTTGCATCAACTATAACAATTCGCATAATATATAAAGGCAAGCCGCCTACTTCAGTTTTGAGCCGTCTAATCTCTAAAAAATTAATATTTTATCATGATTGGTCTTCCAACAAATGAAAATACCACTATTAGAAGGTTTTCGAGAAATAGAAAGATTACAGCAACAATTGGAATAATTACCGCTTCAATTATTTTATTTTTTTGCACTGATGCTTACAATATTGCTAAGGTTTATGGTACCTCAACTGAAAGATCCGATCTTTGTCCTATTTACGATATAATTGCTCCAGCGTCCTATTTGAAAGATAATTCTACGGTTATAGATATCTTAAATGGCCAAAGTTTTAGATTAGCATCAATTGAAAAACTTGCTGGTGCAGTTCAAGTAGATACGCAGATTGTAGATAATCAACCTGACGTGGATGAAGCTCCTGAAATTTGGTCGAAGTTTAAGAATTTCCATAAATACTTGGAGGAGACATTTCCTACTATTTATGAGAATTTAGAAGTGGATACAGTTAACACCTACGGCTTAGTTTACACCTGGAAAGGTGCTGATACAAACTTAAAGCCTTTATTATTAACAGCACATCAAGATGAAGTCCCGGTACAAAGTGCTACTTTGGATAAATGGATCTATCCTCCATTTTCTGGTAAGTATGATGGGAAGTATCCTTATGGAAGAGGGTCTTCTGACTGCAAAAACATGCTAATTGCAATTCTTGAATCTATCGAATTATTAATCAAGCAAGGGTTCAAACCAAATCGTACTGTCATGGCAGCTTTTGGCTTCGATGAAGAAGCATCAGGAATACGTGGAGCTTTATCTATCGCAAAGTATTTGGAAAAAGTACATGGTAAAAATTCAATGTATGCCATAATTGATGAAAGTAGCACTGGCTTACTGCCAGACCCTATGACAAATGAAATAATGGCTATTCCAGCTATCGGAGAAAAAGGTTATACCGATATTGTCGTGAATTTAACTACTCCTGGTGGCCACTCGTCGCTTCCTCCTGATCATACATCAATTGGAATTATGTCAGAATTGGCTTACTTTCTCGAAAAAGATCCTTACGAGGCATTTTTATCAAACGACAATCCATTTTTGAAGTATTTACAATGTGTTGCTGTGCATGGTAAAAACATACCATCATGGACACGTAAAGCAATCATAAGAGCTGGCTATGATAAATATGCGAATAGAAAAGTTATAGAATTAGTTTCTAAAACTGTTTCGAAATATTTAATCCAAACTTCTCAAGCAATTGATATCATTATGGGCGGTGAAAAAGTAAATGCATTACCAGAACAAGTACAATTAACAGTAAATTATAGAATAAGTATTGATTCTACTGCTGAAGAAATCCATGATCATTTTACTGAGAAAGTTGTTGATGTTGCAAAGAGACACGGAGTAGGTGTAGAGAGTTTTGGTGAGAAAGTTCTTGAAGGAGATGGCAACAAGGGAGAATTTGTTATTACTAGCTTCAGTGATTTGAAGCCAGCACCAGTATCACCAACGGAAGGCAAAGTTTGGGAATATTTGGCAGGCACTGTTAGACATGTATTCGAAGATTTGGTGTTTACTAACTTGACTTACCCAATCGTTACGGCCCCAACTTTAATGCCTGCAAATACTGATACCAGACATTATTGGGCCCTAACTGAAAACATATACAGATTTACTCCATTTTTCAGTAAGAATAATATGAAGGATAATAGTCCTCATTCGGTTAACGAAAGGATAGAATTTGATTGTCATTTGCAATTATTAGCTTTCTACTACGAATATATTCAAAATGTTGATAGTTTGAAAGCTGGAAAATAATATTAGTTCTTTTATGCAGTTTATATGAATATATGTGACTAAATCTTAAAACATCCAGCGCAATTGAAAATTATTTTGATGAAAGCCCCAAAGTGCTCTAGGTTATTCATGCGAAATTGCGAAAATTAATTGTATTGAACTAAAAACACTAAGTGTGTACTTTATAGATTAATTGAAGCAGATTGTTCTGGAGGACAAGTACACATGTCACTGCCAGACATAATTTTATTTAAATCAAAATTTAAATATACTTTGGATCACAATTCATATCGAAACAAAAGATTTTCCCTATCCGTTAAATCAGCAAATTCGTGATTTTCAATACTTGCTAGTTTTAGAGCTTCTTCCAGATTAGCATATTTATCTTTCTGCTTATTTTCATACCAATAACAATACCATATTCCACATAAAAGTAGCATACATATGCATAAAAATGCAACCATACATGTTTTGGCAGTTTGGTAAAGTGGTGCTTCTCTAATAAGGAAAGTTTGGGGTCCAATAAGATTTCCAACACAATATCCAATTAAGAAAATTGCATTGACTGTGGTCTTTTTCGTATGCCCAGCAACATTACTGCTTACATTTGAAAGTAAGCAAATTGAGCCTACAGGCAAAAATGTTTGCATAGTTAATCCAGCGAATCTAACTGGTGTAGATATTCCAAATGCCAATAAACAAGTGGCAAGAAGAGTGATACCAGTACCAATCAAAGCAACAAGCATTCTAGATTTGATGTATTTAGCCATACATGCGAGACCAATACAGCCCACAACTTCAACTGCACCCATTGGCATTTGCATTAAAAGTGCTTTTGTAGGAGTAAATTTCATTTGTTCGGTCAATAATATAGTAGAGAAACTAGTTAATCCACCGTTTGGAACACTAATACAAAGTGAAAATAGAAAAAACAACCAAGTTTTTATATCCAATAGTGCCTCTTTGAATTGATACATTTTAAAAGTTTTATTACCAAAACCTTGTTGATTACTTCTAATTCTTTCCAAAACCTGTACCTTTTCTTCATCAGTTAACCACCAAGCACCGGCTGGGGTATCAGGAACATGGATGACGATAAGAACACCAAGGGCAATTGTTAATACCCCAGAAACGATAAAAACTAGTTTCCAAGCTGCGATGGGATACGAAGCAGCGTTTTTTGCAAGATTATACCCAATGGCACCACTTCCAAGAAGAATCCCAAACCCATTTGATGCAAACCAAATAGCAGTTCTCACAAAAATTTCATCTTTTCTGTAGTATTGCCCCGTAATAATTACAAAAGCCGGAGTGACAGAAGACTCAAACATACCAAGCAATACCCTTAAAGTTATAAAACTTTCATAATTACCAACCGCATGAAGACAAATAATTATGCCCCATAAAATAATAAATGTGGAAACGGTTTTAGTGACAGGGAATCTTTGCAATAAACGAACAGCAGGATACTCAAAGACTAAATAACCAAGATAAAAAGCAGAACCAACCCAAGGGTACATATTTCCAACCATATGTAAATCCTTACGCAACCCCATAATAGCGGCCAGAGAAGAACTGATCTTATCCAAGAACTGAAAACAGTATAGCAAAATCATTACGGGTAATAGGTAAAAATCAATCTTTCTCAACAATTTTCGATCCTTTACTTCATCAAATTCAATATGCTCATGGTTAATAGCAAAGTCCATGGCCTGATCAACATCAGCCGTGATTTTAGTCTCTTTTCCTGATGGAGATATTATTGTTGCTAACAAATTATTTTTATCTTGAAGGTCTTCCTCAGTGAAGGAAATGATAGGCAAGACCTCTTCGATATTTGATTCTTTATCAATAGTAACCATTGTGCATGTTTTTTAATAGCACACTCTCTTGCTCAAGCTGAATATTCCATGCTTTAAATATTCTTGAGACCAGTCTTATCTTTCCCCAGTTGAAGTCTAAGTGGTGGGGAAGTACAGGCAAATACAATTATGTGCTTAATTTCCGCTCTTGCAAGTTCGTAGGTACCTATAGGCTTTCGGAATGAAATCCTTATTTGGTGCTCTCGTATGTTGACATACATATTTATCACATAAAATATGCATGCAGAAGCTTGAAGCCATATTTTTTCGGTTGTAATTTTGGCCGACTTGGTCAAGATCGGAGAGAACTCCGAAATTCTCGCTGATAATGATTTTTTCTCCAAAACATTCGGAGATACATCCTGATTAGCCAAGATTATCAAGTGGAGAGTATTGCGAATTACCCTATTTCAGTTAATCTTATCGAAGCATTTCCGTGATTTACCGTACTTCTCTCAATTGCTATCTATTGCCATGACACAACTTTATCATTCAATTTACTTGAGATAAGTAATCACTACTCCAACATTGTTCGTTCACCGTAAGTACCCATTTTCCGGATTATTCCAATAGACACTGGGGTATATGCTAACATCCTGAAAATGATTTCAAATCAGGTTAATATATTTTTGGTACATAAATGTTTTGGCTGCAAATGTGACGCAACCCTATTCATAATCATTTCTCTAAGAAAAAAAGGACTTCATTCAATACTAGTATCCATATAAGTAGGTGGGACGTAGATAAGATACTATATCATGTTCGACCTTCAAGCAATGAACCAAATCAACATATAAGCACAAGCACTTAACTATTTGTTGTGCATTTGTAAATAGCTAGTTAAACATAATCGAGAAAAGAAAATCACTTTTATTGCGTAAGACGTTGCCTTGAAGTAGCTATATTTTGTGTGCTTTTCATAGTTGGCGCTGTTTCAAAATATTTTTCCAATGAGACGTTGCCGACTCTAGACTTTATTAGTTGCTGGAGTATAAGCTTGTTCAGTTGACAACTCGTACCTTCGTTTGCTTCGTCTCGTTTCGCAGTCTGGTGAAAATTATCGTTCTTTAATTAAATAGTTTAGTATATATTTGGTGAGTAAGTAATAACAATTACCAATCCTCAATACATGCCCCAGCTTAAATACTTCCATTTCCAGATTGAAGGGTAAACACATCAAGGTTCAAAATAATAGAGATATTCAGAACGCGGCGAACAATTATAACTGGTTAAATTAATAAAGTCGTTATTGTCTTCGAAAGATTAAGTTTTATGATTATTGAGACTATTTCTATTGAAGTGATATCCCAAAATTGATGTCCGATATGCAGTTTAGAAATAGTTTCCATGCGGCAGAATCAAACTAGTCGCCTTTGGAGGGGAAATATTATTAAAATATGAATGGGATGGAATTACATTGAACAATTTAAGATATCACTAGACATCTATTGGAATTGTAGAATTGTAAGAAAATAAATAATGCCTCTTATATACACTTAAATACTGTTACATGTACCAACGAGGGCTTGAAATTTTGCGGCTAAAGGCTCCAGTTATCAAACTTTCTTTTTCAAGAAATTTGGTGTATCGTAAGGCAGTGGTGAAGTCCAATGAACTCATCCAGCCAAATAAGGCTGTATACTTATATAACGCTTTTGTATTGTTTTTTATTGCACGGAACATCATTGTTCAATATATTTGAACTTCTAGAATCTACGTTTTCTTATACAATGGCATGACATGCATTCTAACTCTAATAACTTTTCTAAATAAACTGTCTGTTTATAGAGACGTTCTTCCTATATCGATAGGGAATTCAATTAATTGGAACCTGCTTCCACTATAGGAAGTTTTGCGACCTTTACATATTAATGATTTTTTTCAGGAGATCTGCTAAAAAGTCTAATTGGAATACCTTCTATCATTTAAAGAGCCTTCGTACTTTTGAGATATCAGAAACAGCCTGGCTAGCTCAATCGGTAGAGCGTTTGACTCTTAAAAGTAAACTTGTATTGCTTAGATATCAAAAGGTTGCGGGTTCGACCCCCGCGTTGGGCTTTCTTTTTTACATTTTTAGAATTTACAGATCGTCAAACTTGAAATCATCTCCTTCAAGATTTGATACACTTTTCATATACTACAACGTATTAATTATCTATCATTTTATTACTAAACGCCAATTTCCTAGTTTACAACTAATTTTTTTAAAAAAAATTTAAAAATCTTAACACCAAAATCTATACCACCTCACGAAGAATGGTTTTTCAGCTAATTTAGCTTCTTCTTCTGCTTTTTCTTGTTGAATAAGATCTAAATCGAGAACTGCTCTTCCAGTGTCAATATCTATTTCTTCGGCTTTAATATATAAAGTCCAATTTCTCTTGTAAATCTTCCAGAATAACCACGAAGCAATTAAAACTGGCAATCCCAAGTACGACAAGAAGAAATTATAGGCACTTGGCTTTCCACCAATTGGAAATAATGCTATCCAAAATTGTGCTACTAATACAAGGAAATTGATAGTTAATGCGTACCACGAACCCCAAACTCCACTTTGTGAAACATAAGTCAATTCATCAGTATTTCTTCCTTGAGCTAATAAGGCACTTCTGAACCGTACATGACTAAAATTAATAGATATCCAAGTGAAAATCGAACTAAGTCCAGATAATGCAAGTAACCAATTAAATACTTCAACCTGAGCATCACTAGCAGCGATAAGAGCAAATAAGCCAAATATATCAGTAATCAAAATGGCTGCAAGTGGTCTACCTGCTCTATCAATATATCCAGTCCATTTTGGTGCCATACCTTGCTCAGCCAAAGAATTCAAAGATCTTGAAGTAGCATAAACGGAAGCATTACCCACAGATAACACAGCAATTAATATAACTGCGTTTATAACACTAGGTAAACCTTGAATACCACCATTAACAATTGCAATAACAAAAGGTGAAGCAGTAGCATCAACACTGGATGCACCAATTAATCTTTCGTCTTGATAACTAACTAAAGTTGCAATCATAGTTAACGAAACCAAGTAGAATAAAGTAATTCTCCAAAATACTTGCTTAATAGCTTTTGGAAGGGATTTTCTTGGTTCGGCAGTTTCAGCGGCAGTTAACCCAATCATTTCAGTACCACCGAAACTGAAGGCTGCAGTAACGAAAACAGAACAGACACCTTTAAATCCGTTTGCAAAGGGACTAGGATCTGTCCAATATTTTCCTCCAATAAATTCGTGAGTTGGACCACCACCGCAAATTAACACGATACTCAAAATTATGAAACCTATAACTGCAATAACTTTAATTAAGGAGAAAACAAATTCTGCTTCACCATATCCTTTGACACCTAGTAAAGTAATAAACACAATTCCTAACCAGAATATGATTACGAAAATATCAGGGTTTAAGTCTTTATTCCAATATTTGACAGTAATGGAGGCAGCTACCAATTCTAAAGGTAATAAAACAAAGAATTGCATGAAATAATTCCATCCAACTGCAAATCCCACAGCTGGCTCAATAAATCTACTGGCATAAACATTAAACCCACCACTAATTGGGAATGCAATTGCCAATTCACCTAAACCTTGCATTGTAGCAAATACACCAGTTGCAGTAATAACCCAACCAATAATCAACCCAGCTGGACCCCCAGTCATAAGAGCACTACCAGAACCTACAAATAACCCAGTCCCAATACTCGACCCAATAGAAATCATTTGTAGATGTCTTGATTTTAATTTTCTACTAAGGTTTGAATTAGCTGAATTTTGATTGATTTTTTCAATTTCAGAGAGTTCTTTCCCATCTTCGCTTACTATTATTCTTCCTTTAGCTGGTTTGAAAGAATCCACAAACGAGTTCCAAGCTCCAGTTCTGGAATCATCCTCAACTTCCGGAGATTGGGAAATTTCTACTTCTGCTTGAAGAGTATCTTCTCTATATTTTTCTTTCCTCCTCGAGATATTCGACATTACTTACAAAGACAAACAAAGACAAAGTTAAATAAAAATTATAAAATTAAAAAGCTCTCGGCTCTTAAATCTACCTCACTATAAAAAGTTCAATGCTCATAAAACATCTCAAAAGGCAATGCGCAGCTTTGACTCACATCTCTGGCATCCTTTCATGAATATGCACGATATTTGATGCCAATTCCTTAGCAAATGAACCTAGCAGCAGGTAACACCGTTGTACGGCATTCATTGAAAAATCGGTTGCAAAATTCTTGAGATGCCCTACTGAAAAATTGCTAATCCTGCAGTTTCCTAGAAGATCTTGGCCGTTTTGAGCAAGTGTAGTATAACTACTTTATAGTAGACTAATTCCTACTTTATAGTAGACGAATTCCTACTTAGCACTTATCAAATCTCTTTTCAAAACATTTGTTATAACTTTCTTATATTGTATAAACTAAACAACTATACACAATATTTTTTAACCTTCTAGAAATAACGTTGGTACCAGATTTAAGATTTATTTGGTGGCTTAATCATTTAACTCTCGGAAGAGTTACTACAAGGGCTTTTGTTATTTTCATACTTCTAAGTACTCCTAGTTGGAGTTATGCCTTTTCCGAGAATTATACTTCAGTTAGCTTTATGATCGTTTACCTTCTGTTTCTGATCTTTTCCTTATTTTAGTTATCTGCACGATCTTTACTTATAAGCTTTCTCTGCCTTTACGAGGTTAATCTTCTACCTGTTCCTTCGTCATTGTTACAAGATCCTATTATTAAAAATCTCGCTTGCCAATTGGAACGTCTCTACTTGACTCCAGTGATTGGGGTGTATCGTGCGTAGCATGGTACCTGTAAAACTTGTCCAATTCTGGCAATGTACTTAATTCAGCCAACTTCATTAAGGTGGTTCTGTAGTGAGCTATAGCCGGTTCGTTACTATTTTCACTATTCAACAAATCACTAGCTAAATCACTGTCGTCTTCTATATTTGTGCTATTCAGCTGTCCTCCTAAGAATTGCTGGTATAGATTTGCCAAGTTCCCAAATATGCCCAATTGCTCAGGCGTGTATTCATTGGGTTCTATAACCACTTCTTTACCTTTGATACTATTCAACAAGTTTATAGCTAAATCACTGTCCACGTCTAAATTTGTGTTGTTCGCCTGTCCTCCGTACATGAATTTCTGGTATAGATAAGCCAAGTCTCCGTATTTCCCCAATCGTTCAGACTGCTGCGCTAATTTAGTCAATGATAATAAATAGTTATAGCTTGAAAATGAATATATACCTGTGACCTCTGGCTTTTCGGCCAATCCAATGTTTGACCAATCCAGCATAGCAAACGTCACCAATCCCGTAGAGTCATCGTTCGCTGGCACTTGATTAAAATAAATTACTTTGATGGAGTCTTCATAGCTTAGCATGCCTTCTACTGCTAAGCAAGCTCTCATCAAAATGAAGAATAATGGAAACGCACTATAAAAAAAAGTCAAGGAAATCATCGCACTATAATTAAGACTAATCACTATTTAACACTAATCGGATCCCTTTTTATAGCACTCTTATATTGTATAAACAGAACAACTATGCGCAATAAACATAAACAACTATTCCTAATGTAACGTTGGAACTTCCACATTTTCTTTTTTTACCATAATATTTAAACATGGTAGCACTGAGATATTTCTTACATCATCTGTCTCATGCAAAACTAGTCCTAATTATCTATTGATATATTTGTAGGAGGCTGGGGAAACGAACCGATTCTAGTTATCTGCTCATCTAGCTTCCAGTTACTCCCTGGCCGCAGAGGAATACATATGCTTACCTATATTTAGTTTAATTCATCGGTCGCCCCTTTCATCTTTGCTGCATATACTTTTCTCAATCTCCCCCCTTCACTCTTTCCTTCTCTCGTTTTGTTGTTTTTCTTTTATTATTTTATCTGTTCTGCTTCTAATATTGTCATTTATTTATTCATGTTAACATTTGTATGGATCATATACTCTCTTTCCTGTGACCATCACATTAACTTCCCTTATCTGCAGGGCGAGGCACATCAAGTCTAGTTACTCCGCGACTTGGGCATTAATGGAGGTTAACGGGTTGAGGAATCCTAGGTAAGAATGCACGGTATTTAATGCCATTTTCTTAGAAAAGGAATTTAGCTGTAAGTAACATCGCTGTATGGCATTCATAGAATAATCGTTTGCGATACTTAACTGAAGAATTATATTCCTGCAGTTTTCATGTTGCACATTATAGGTGTATTGTGATTCTTTATGTTCGACTAATACCACTTATCACTTTTCTCAAATCACTTGTTAAAATTTTCTTATATTG